>ULGV01000004.1:1884460-1917212 GCA_900519065.1 Yarrowia hollandica | reverse complement strand
CCCCCCCCCCCCCCCCCCTCTTACTGTACATACTGTACCCGGTGTGGTACCTCATAGCAATACCGGTATGTCCTGTACTTGGTGTGTAGTACCAATATTAACACTGGCATAAATAGCGATACAACGTGTTGTTTTTATTCTTTGACTTGTTCGCGTTTTGGCCAGTAAGGCATTCATATGTATCGGATTATACGGCACCACCTGGTTTCTCTTCAATATTTTCCTTCCAAAAATCTGACAGGTACATGCCGTAGGTTTGGTTTGCTTTAATAATTCTTACCAGCACAAATGCATACCGGTGGTACAAAGTAGATACTGTACTCCTCAAAACTTGTTATTCGATACTATAACGGCGCACTACTTGTATGCTGCATTTACGGTACCTACTGTACTGTACGTAGCATATATACTGGTAACTGTATCATAAAAACGGGTGCCAGTAGCTACCGGTACTGTGAGAATCGTACAACTATCGCTGAGAACACAAACTTTTAAAAATGTACCTGTGCTCTGCACGGCCAAAACCATAATAGCTGATTTTGCAGTTAAAGCCAAACTCTTTTTTAGTCGGTCCCCAGACATACTTTTACATTAGATCCACCCATTCGCACTACAAGCAAGTAAGATCCTGCACTGTCGTAACAAGGGTACAAAGAGCTGTGAGATCCTGCACTGTCGTAACAAGGGTGCGAAGAGCCGTGAGATCCTGCACAATAACAAGGGTGCGAAGAGCCGTGAGATCCTACACAATCTTAACAAGGGTACGAAGAGCCGTATGTGCTTTGTTTAACGTGGTCACGAGACCTATCTAGGCTAACTGTGCCTTGGCACAACATCAAAATATTACGACGAGGGGTGAGGATGGGGCCGAGGATATCTCTTTGAAACTGAAAATCCGATGTATGAATTCAAAACATAATGTGCATCAGTGCCAGAAACGTATACCAGTAATTACGTACGGTGTACGCCAGTAATATACTTGTACTGTGATACCGTACACTGACCTGAGTTACCTGAGCCGTATTGTACCGGTACAGTATCCCTACTTACTATATACTGGCGTATACGGCACTTCCTCATGTATAGTACCGCTACTGGTATACTGTACTCGTAAAGTGCCAGTGTGTACGGTTCTTTTGCCATACATCACTGTAATGTGCAACAGTACGTACCGGTACCGATTCAAGTGTATGTGTTGAGAATCATAAATAGCATTGCCACATGAATTTTTTTTACTTTAAGGGAAATGCATTCAGCTATATAAGAGGAGTGAAAGGTCTCAGACGCAGACACTCCTCAGCCATGCGGGCCCAGTCGCTTGTGTATAGAGACTCTTGTTAAATCAGTGTGAATATTCATTATTGTAGGTAACAGGTACTGCCATAACCGGGTGTTTTTATCTGTACTTGTAGGTGGTTCATTATGGGTTGGGCTAGCGCTACCGGCCGATACTGTAACTGGTAGTAGGTGCTAAGTTATATATGATTACCAAATCATCCACATCAAGGTGATGGGTACAGTACCGTACCGGTACAGCACAGTAGGCCACAACGTGGCCCTGGCTGGTTGTTTGTTCATCTAAGGCATCAATACAGAGTCCATTTAATCATGAAACTAAAAGCTAAGCAACGGAAAGTTCAGAACTTGGTCGCAAAATCGCCAGCTGCTTTCAACACCTACCCGAATAAAATAAAATGACGTTTCTATCTGACTCGTCCAAATACCATAGCTACGTCATAACAATTGCGTATAATACCAACAGTCCTATGACATACTACACTCGGTACTACAGGAACCGGTGCACAGTGTTGGCATTTTCAGAGTAATCATATCAGATTGAGGCATCGGCTTTCTACAAATAAGAGTCTTACTCGAGAAGGCTCGCCTACCAGCAGTATTTCGCCGCTTATAATAAGGAATGATGCGAAGTGGAATGACACCAAGTGCAAGAGATGATCATGTTCATGGTCTTCGAGTAGAACTGCTTTGATAAATGAAGTATAAGAGCAGTGGGACTCTTCTTATCATCTCAAGCTTCTACTGTTCTACTCGTTGCAATAATAACTTTGTATTCAGGGTAATTAGCCGCTGTTTCTTTGATAGTATCTAAAGCTAGCTATATGCCACATTTGTGGTGGTTAAAACGCGTAGGCTTCACAGGCGTCCACACTCTGAAAATGACTTCACAATATCAGAGACTGGAATCACCACACAATGGAATGTCTGACCAGCGATTAGGGCGAATTGTTATGATATATGTTGTCGTGTGTACCACACCGACACGGGTACAGTATTTAAATACACATTGTACGTACCGGTAGCTACCCAAGACATTGCTGTACCCTGGAATACATTCCTCAATTTGGGTGTGTCCCCTGGCTACTTAGCAGAGGCTCCAGGGTCTGATCGACTTCTGCGAAAGGCTTCGCTGGTAAAGTGCTTCCTAATCACTTAGTAGTGGCTTTTGTTATGCTAGGGTGCTGGCCATCACTAAACCTGAAGGAAGGTGATGAGAGAAACAAATAAAATCAGGACCACGGATACTGTCTGTCCTATCTATTTATATAGAGGACACTGTTTATATTTCCACAAATCAAAGGTTCACGAATACTGTCTGTCCTAACTATTTATATAGAGGACACTGTTTATATTTCCACAAATCAAAGGTTCACAGGACAAAAAAAAAAACCATATCTTTTATCAGGGAATACGGATAATCGATTGCGACAACTCGGAGGCTGTAGCACGGAGAGTCAGGTAGGAGTGCAGATGCGCGGGGCCTATGGAGATTGTTGGCTGCTGAAATAAGTGCTGGTAGAGCTCACACAGGGGCCACACTGAAATGAAAACAGGCAAAAACACCACGGATTGTAAAGGCAGCCACAGAGGAATATTCAAGGTTCTAATTAGAGCCATGACAATGAAGCTGTTTGGTTGTTACTGATCGTTTAAGGTTAGGACAACGAGTTGGGAAATCTCAAGGAGGTACTCAAAAAATAAGACAGAAGTTGGTGGGTCAGGCTCCTCCTGGAAGACTCAAAAAATTACACAGATTGGGAAATCAGGAAAACAGAATTAATAACAGGGACAAAAAAAAATAAAGAAAAAAACTGAAGACGAAAAATGAAAATAAAAAAAATTATACAAGTTCGTACGAGGCTGTATTAGTACCCACCAGTGTACTACAAGTAGAGTAGCTGGATAGCCCAAGAGAACTGAATACATTACCCTTAAAAAAAAAAGAAAAAAACAATATACAATATATAATTTCAATCAATACAAATATAGTATAAATTGAATGAATTATTAAAGTCCATGAGAATCAGACTCCATAAAGGTATTCAAAGTGACAATTTCTTCCTAATCATTGAAAGTGAGTATACTCAGAATAATGGGTAACGTTAGGTTTGGGATAATTCCTAGTTTGAACTATTCACATCTTGTTTACTTCAATGGAAAAACAAATGAAGATACTCGCCAACTAAACAGACACAGGTGAAATAAGAAACTTTCTAAAAAACAAGTACATATGGTCGCAGACTATTATATGGTCCATTCATTTAGTTGCATCAATAAGGGACGACGTAATAAACTTACTTTCATGGCTTAGGATAGCAATAACATCATATTCACATGTATCATCAATAGAATTCAAGAAAAAGTCCAGATTTCCACACCATAGCTTATATATATATATAGTTCAACATTCGTTGATCAAAAATTGTAAAAATTACCAGATGTGGTAGAGAGCTGAAAAAATATATCTAATGAGAAAGGGAAAAAAATTAACAATATTAACTAAGACAGAATATATAATACGCAATTCGAGTACCTATTGACAAAATACAAAATCTAATTGTGTTTTGTTTAGCACCAAACCGTTAAATCTCAGGGAAAATACGTGAAAATGGAAATCATGTTTATATAAAAAGTTTGATATGGTCACTTTTATGTGTGTTCGTCAAGTAACTCGACTTAGTGATCAATTTGGAACTGCTTATTATTATGATTTTTGAATTTAATAGTATTGATGTCCTCCTTTCTTTTATATCCTTCCATATCAGGTAATTTTGTAAAATTCGTCTGGACTAATTTGAAAGGTTTTGTTGCCAAGAAATCAGTCCCTTCATCTCTACAAAAACCAGCAGTGTACATAATATGATCTCTCTTTCTTCGAGAAATCATTATTTCTTTGAGAAGTATGACTTCGCAATTCCACAAGTATCGTAATGACACTTCACCTACGAACACACTTATGCTAGGTTCAATAGAAGATTATTGTGATTTATCTACGGAAACAGAATTCGGAAACATTATCACTACAGATACCGAAGAACTTTGAACCATTCCTATTTGTTACCTAATTTTTGATTATATATATTGTTTATATTTCTTTAATTATATTTTTAATGTCTTTGGACGGTAAGGTAGCCAGGTTCGTTGTACTGGTACGAGTAATTCCAACTTGATAAATTATTTTTCTTTTGAATTTTTTTGTGTGTCTGGGCTTTTATTTTCTTCTGTAATTTTTTTTTTTTTTTATCATCTTGGATGGGTCTTTTTTTTTTTTTTTTGTTTTTTTGTTTTTTTTGTCACATCCGGTTATTTATTTCTTTTTTTTCTCTTTTTTTTCTTTTTTTTTTTTTTTTTTTTTTTTTTTTTTTTTTTTTTTTTTTTTTTTTTTTTTTTTTTTTTTTTTTTTTTTTTTTTTTTTTTTTTTTTTTTTTTTTTTTTTTTTTTTTTTTTTTTTTTTTTTTTTTTTTTTTTTTTTTTTTTTTTTTTTTTTTTTTTTTTTTTTTTTTTTTTTTTTTTTTTTTTTTTTTTTTTTTTTTTTTTTTTTTTTTTTTTTTTTTTTTTTTTTTTTTTTTTTTTTTTTTTTTTTTTTTTTTTTTTTTTTTTTTTTTTTTTTTTTTTTTTTTTTTTTTTTTTTTTTTTTTTTTTTTTTTTTTTTTTTTTTTTTTTTTTTTTTTTTTTTTTTTTTTTTTTTTTTTTTTTTTTTTTTTTTTTTTTTTTTTTTTTTTTTTTTTTTTTTTTTTTTTTTTTTTTTTTTTTTTTTTTTTTTTTTTTTTTTTTTTTTTTTTTTTTTTTTTTTTTTTTTTTTTTTTTTTTTTTTTTTTTTTTTTTTTTTTTTTTTTTTTTTTTTTTTTTTTTTTTTTTTTTTTTTTTTTTTTTTTTTTTTTTTTTTTTTTTTTTTTTTTTTTTTTTTTTTTTTTTTTTTTTTTTTTTTTTTTTTTTTTTTTTTTTTTTTTTTTTTTTTTTTTTTTTTTTTTTTTTTTTTTTTTTTTTTTTTTTTTTTTTTTTTTTTTTTCTTTTTTGTTTCCAGGAATAAGTCTCTCGTGACTACTTCACGCATCCAAATGTTTCAGACAACACGTCCGACTCAACTCGGGGTATTATTCAGGAGAGAGCGAAATAATCATGAACAAGGAATTCGCAGACCTCGTTTCCTCCATTCCTCCTCCTCCTAGCTGGCCGGATATACTGTTAACTTTTGGTTTTTATTTTATTTTTACTATAGGAAGCTACTTTAGGCCTATACAATGAATCCCACACGTCAGACTCAAACTCGGGTAATAATCGGTTTATCGGTTTCTTGTGACAAAAACACTGCGTTTTGGGTAAGCATGCTTAGCTTTCCTGATGATTCCTTTTTTTACTCCAAGCTTGTCTAAGAATTGAGTGATTTGTTTCGGTTCTTAATTTTGCCGTCGCAAGTTGGTTTCGTAATAAGGTTTCAGTGATTCGAATCTCCGTTGGTCATCTTTGTCTGATAATGTACCGTTTATCGGGTATTGTGGAACTATTACATTTATATTGACACAGTATTGATGCTCACCGTACGTGCTACTTCCTGGTACCGGTACCATATGCAGTGGATAGCCCTGGTACGAGTACAGTGCGAGTACTTGTGCAGGAGTTTGTAGTTCCGCACCTTAATACAAGAAATTAGTGCACTCTAAACTAGCCACGTATATGACGATGTATTGCGAACCGGGTACTTTTACCGGTACAGTATTCCCAAGCGGACCACACAACCCCAGGAAAGGTATCGGCACGGCCCAACCAACCCCCCTCCATCGCCGGCGTAGCCTTTTACCCGAGAAAACTGTCCAAAGGGGTATACGCTCTCTACTGGTACAGCACCAGGTACATAAAGTCACCGGCCCAAGATCGGCGCCGTTACTTTTAAGCTCTAAGAAACGCTGCAATTGCAATGTAACTAACTACAGTTCGAGCACGGGTACCGGTAGCTACGGCAATCTACCGGTACAATACTGCACTACAGATGGTATTGTGATGGCAAGAGGTTGCGCTGGTTCTGCCCTGTAGAGAGTAGTCATCCACTGGCCCCTCTCTCTTATTAGTTTTCAATGGCTCCTTGTAGCTACCACTACTGGTAATTACAGCACACTTCCGGCCAATCATCTCACAGTTAAACTTATTTATTTAATGATTATTTCTTGTCATGAGGATGGCTCCTGCCAAGTACAGTACGAGCAGAGTACTCCACACAATTAATATGGCTAGACGTCTAGACACATTTCACCCCGCATTCCGGTGCGCTGCAGGGGACGTTAACTTTTGTGGGGTTTAGGTATCTGTCCGAGTTGATGATTGGACAGTTAGGGGGGTTAGGGATAAGCTAATGAAGTATCAATGCTGTCAATCTGAAATAACTCAAAAACCGGATTTCGGGTATTCCCGGATCACATACAAGCCCCGAAGGGGACCCGAATAATGTCGGGCTGGCCTCCATCAATACCATAACAACATCGGATAACGCAAGTCCGGCAACCCCTCTTGGATGCAACTGCCCATACATGTCGCACTACTTGTACAGTAGCCACAAACAGCTAATGCACTCCACAGCCCCGGATTCAATGCACTTGCCAACATGCGGAGATTTGGTCAAGAGTAGGTGCAGTACGAGTACCTGGTACCGCTACAACATCTGCTCTAGTCCCCGGAATGAGGATCTAGACTAAGCACTAGCACCGTTATATGGAACATTGGATGCTAAGATGGTCCATGGGGCAGAGGATTTCTCTACTGTGCTTACCTAGACAATATTTTACGTGTCGCGAAGCCACCTCTCCCTGGGACTTGTTTTCGGCTATGGGGTTTATAGTTGCCGAGAACCTCGGGGTTAGCTCGGCCAAATACAAAAAGCATGGTTTAAGTTCTGGGCCCTATTTAAATACTAGCTGGCCTCTTTGAACACTTACAATACACAATTACAGGAAAAAATGTCGTCCATTCGATCTATCACCCGAACTCTTCCTATCGGTTCCCGAATCTGCCAGCGGAGTGCCCTGAAGGCCTCCACCATGCGACCCCTCGCCATGAGAGCCTACTCTACTCGACCTCCCGTTACCCACTTCTCTGAGGAAGAGGAAATGTTCCGAGATATGGTCAGCAAGTTCGCTGATGAGGTGATTGCTCCCAAGGTCCGTGAGATGGACGAGGCCGAGCAGATGGACAAGGCCATCATCCAGGATATGTTTGACAACGGTCTCATGGGTATTGAGACCCCCGAGGAATTTGGTGGTGCTGGTGCCAACTTCACTTCTGCCATCATTGTCGTTGAGGAGCTTGCCAAGGTCGATCCTTCCGTCTCTGTTATGAACGATGTCCACAACACACTCGTTAACACTTGTATTCGTTCTTGGGGATCTGATGCTCTCCGAAACAAGTACCTTCCCCAGCTTTCTGCCCAGAAGGTTGGATCCTTCGCCCTCTCTGAGCCCTCTTCAGGATCCGATGCTTTCGCCATGAAGACTAGAGCCACCAAGACTGACGATGGCTACATCCTCAATGGCTCGAAAATGTGGATCACCAACGCCGCTGAAGCTGAACTTTTCATTGTTTTTGCCAACATGGACCCCAGCAAGGGCTACAAGGGTATCACCGCCTTCGTTGTTGAGAAGGAAATGGGTGTGCAGATCGCCAAGAAGGAGCAGAAGCTCGGTATCCGAGCATCCTCCACCTGTGTCCTCAACTTCGAGGATGTTTTCATCCCCAAGGAGAACCTTCTCGGCGAGGAGGGTAAGGGCTACAAGATTGCCATTGAGTGCCTGAACGAGGGCCGAATCGGAATTGCTGCCCAGATGCTTGGTCTGGCCGGCGGCGCCTTCAAGAAGGCTACTGGATACGCCTTCAACGACCGAAAGCAGTTCGGCCAGTACATTGGAGAGTTCCAGGGTATGCAGCATCAGATTGGCCAAGCTGCTACTGAGATCGAGGCTGCTCGACTCCTCGTCTACAACGCCGCCCGACTCAAGGAGGCTGGTGTTCCCTTCACCAAGGAGGCAGCCATGGCCAAGCTCTACGCTTCTCAGGTTGCTGGAAACGTCGCTTCCAAGGCCGTTGAGTGGATGGGTGGCGTCGGATTCACCCGAGAGGAGACTCTTGAGAAGTTTTTCCGAGATTCTAAGATCGGTGCCATTTACGAGGGAACCTCTAACATCCAGCTCCAGACCATTGCCAAGATCATCCAGAAGGAGTCTGCTTAAGCCGGAGTGTAATTTATTTGTAAAAAAGATAACGAATGATTCGCGTATTTGATTGATTTGTGTGGTACAAACATTATTAGCTACCTGGTACTCGTACATGCTGGTTGTGTTTATGAAAGCACAGCATCTAAAGCAGAACACGGACGAAAGAGATGGGGTTAATATATACTGTAATTAGGGCATTTCAAATACCGTAATTATACACAATGTACGATACTCTTACAGGACGGTGTATGTGCGTCGTACGTCCACTATAAAAAAATCGCTTCATGATGAACGGTACGTACCGGAACTTTTTATTCCATGCGTAGACGTTAGAGAGGTATATATCAATAAATATGCATTCTGCTATGTACACCCATCAATTACCCCTCGCCTTCAGCAAGTCCCTCCACTTATCCTTCTTTTGGTCCTTGTTATTCTCTTTCTCGAATTGTTTTGTTTCCTGCTTCTTGGCCTTGACAATTCGCTGAATCGCTTCTGAGCTGATTTTCAATTCTTTTGCGATCGCCCCAATCGTTCTACCCTGTTGATAGAGCTGATATACCATGACCTGTTTCTCCTGAGAGAGCTTACGCTGGGGTCTCCACAAAGCCTGGACTGGTTGATTCAGATCCCGCACATATTTCTGATGTGGACCTAGCCATTTTGCAACGTCTCCAGTGCTAACTGCTAATTGTCGACGCTTCTCGAGTTCTTGTAGTTTATCCAGCTTTCCAAATTTTGCACGCTGCCACTCGGGTAAGTCTTGCGATCTCCACCCTTCAGGAGTGACACGTGACTGTCTTGCAATCACATTCTGCTCACTCAAAGCTAGCTCTGGCAACTTCCATGACTTGCCACGAGATCTTTTTGACCTATCAAAGGAGGACGACTCTGATCTTGTAACGCCACCACCCTGACTCTGCTCGATGTTGCCTGTCGCATCAGCCAAGTCGTTTCCTTCTTGTAATTTGTTGATAGCCTTTCGGTATGTTAGCTTCCCAGGGAACGTCTTGGTAAGGTGCTTTCTCGATCCCACAAGTTTTGAATAATGTCTGATCATGGTGAACATTACATGATAAATTATCCTAGTTTATGCATGAAGGAGTCCAAATTTACACGTGACCAAACCTTAATAGATGATCGTATTCTGCAGAGGTTTTTGTAATATTACCGGTGTATGGAATGGTAGCTACAAGGAGTGATTGTACTATAATATAATATTTAAGATTTTACACGCCACTGAAGCCATATACTGTACTAATGTCTGGTAATTAATTACATACTTATACTGTGGCCTAACACTGCCACTGACATTTGGAACGGCAGGGTGGATAGATCTACACATACCGGTACATGTAGCAGTACCGGTAGCTAGCTCCAAGAAAGGCGCAGAGTGGCTATCTAACAGTGTACTAAAATTAGCGGAATTAAAAATATTTGCCAAATATCTGAGGTTATGTAATTATGTCAGCCAAAATCCCAGTATCTGGTAGATATCTATAGCTAGCTACCTGGTAATTAGAGTTATTGTTGACTGGGGTGTTCACTCACAATTAGCCTTTAGAGCTGGATGGCGTCAAAAGACTCGACCTGGTACAGCATGTAGCTACCGGTACCGGTACCATAACTGCATTTCCCTTAAAGTAAAAAAACTGGCATTAATTATCTGACTCAAAGATCAGATAGCCAAGTATCGCATAACCCTACCATAATGACTAAGATAGATTATGAGTACCGGTAGTGTACCCGACTGTACAGTAAGGTACCAGGTAGGTATCTGGTACTCTGCGCCGACACGACACAGACGCACATGAGACGTGCATATGGTACCGTACGTACAGTATCGTACAAGTAGCTAGCTACTGGTAGCAACGGTACATACCTAATCGTACATAGTTTGTCTTATAACCATGATGCAAAGAACTCGCGACTCGGATATTCGCGGCTAAATGCGAGTGGTAAATTCCGTGGCTTCGGGTTTAAGGTTGGATTCGGCCGAGTCTGGTGTCTTTCACTCCTCTTATATAGCTGAAAGCATTTCCCTTAAAGTAAAAAAAAGTGTTCGTTGGTTTCTAGCATGTAATTAGACCTGGGGATCTGCCTAGAATTTCGGCCTATTACATCTCCTTATGGATCATACTTTTTAGGTGGTAAATATGTAGCTCATATTTGTTACATGGTACAGTAAATAAATGTCGTAGTTGTCTCTAATGCGGCACTATTTTAGAGTTAAGAACGCAGAAGCCAAGTTGTTTACGGTGGGGGGAAGGGAGAAGCTAAACCAAAGCCAAGTTTCTTTCACAACTTTAAAATAAAACTAAAACGTATGTGAGCAAAGGAGGCGCAACATCTGGATACGGCATGTTTGTAATAAAACTTATCTACCTGGTACTAGTAGTACCGTTTCTTTTTTAGCGTTTAAATAATACTCCACGCGCTGATGCAGTCCATAGAAAGTCATTGCCGGAGTTTCGTTTACTCCGACGGTGGCCAACCTCGATTTTTTTGAACCAAAAAAGAAAGTATCAGGCAGCGCCAGGTTAGTCTCAAGCGACAGAGCGCACCACACCATTACAAGTACAGTACTGATACAATAAGATGCCTTAAGCATACACATGAAGTGGAAGATTATGCGGCACAGCTGACGTAATATGCCACACAAGGGTTCTACACATAGCAATTCGGAATCTTTTCTACTGGTATCGGTACAACATGAGTGTACAGTATAGTTATTGCATTAATAAGTTACTCGAAGTACAATTACTGGTACGAAAAATATGGAGAATTTACAGCTCAGTGGTCATATCGGACCTCGTACAATACGCCGAGCGACAGAAGTACCGACGGCGTAATTGGCACAAAATGAACCGGCACGCTACGTATTGTACAGTCTGAGACAACTGCCTCCACATAGAAGGAAATGCTTAATTTGCTTATAGACCGTTTCCGAAAAAAAAATTCCGATAGAATAAAAAAAAATGGGGTGCGGATAAACAGGGATACTCAAAAATTGTGAACAAAATAAGTAAAGAAAATAGCACGTATCGTACAGCGCTGTAGCCTAAGGGTGTCACTTTGACTGCGTTACCGGTACGGATCATACACCCGTAAGATCGGAAGATGGAGGGAAACAATAAATAAACCTTTGTATTCGCTGTACCAATAGTAAATGTTGTACCTGTACCCTGTAATATCAGATACCCTTACTCCAGTACCGTACAGTAATCACATCCAGTAATTACTGATATGTATGGTTACATAAACGACAGCGATACATCTAATTATACAATTTTGACGAGGCTAAAATAAACATCTATAATCCGTTAGTTATATACCCAGTATTGCAAAATTTGTGACTTCAAATGAAGACACGGTTAAGCATGTGGATAGTTCTCTGATCCTCACCTCCTAGCTTCTCAGCCAACTTCAAAGGAGGCAGAGTCTTGCCCTCCTTTGGAGGAGTCTTCGGCGAGTGTGTAGTTGGAGGAGGTGAAGGAATCTGCAGCTCTGGAGATCTTCGGAACGAGTATTGGGGCTGTTGTTGCGGCTGTTGGGCGTAGTAAGGAGGCTGAGAGTAGTCATAATACGGGGGCGACGTTCCATACTGCTGTGGAGGAGGGTGAGCGGAGGGATGGTGCATTGCATATGGGTGGTAAGAATGGTGAGAGGGAATGTGCATATGCTGGCTAGGAGTGTGACTTGGGATATGGCTATGCATCTGAGGATGCATCTGGGGGTGCATTTGACCAGTCATCTGACCAGGCATTTGACCAGGCATAGGCATTCCCTGTCGGTACCCGTATTGTAGAGGTACATGTGTAACAGCAGGATTCTGATAGGACGCGCTGGGTGACGTATCGGGATAGTTCTCGATAGGGATTTGAATGTGTTTAAGGCGGGAGTCGGTGCTAGGCTGAGCCAACTTACCTTGGTTCACATCCTCACGAGTGTAGTAACTAATCAGATGAAGCTTGAGACCAGTGGCAGTAGTAATGCTGAAGGATTGCTTAAAAAGACCACCTTCTTTGTATTTGAAACCCTCTTCTTTTTCCTTGGGGCTTGCAACTGGATGCTTCTTGTTTCCCTCCATCTCTCTGTAAGTCAAAAACGAACCGCTGACTCGGCTAGCACTCCATGCCTTTCCATCAGTCCATCTTCTCATAGAGGCTTCTCGCTCATCCCAGACGTAGACAGAACCAGATCGTACCTGAAGTCGCTCTCGTTCGGTCAGTCGTCGCCGAATTCGAGGCAGCAGGCCAAGCTGGCAAGCTTCGAAAAGGAGAATGGCATCTAGCTGTGTTCGGACGTAGCCGTGGTATGTTTCCATTTTGAAAAAGTCTTGTGTGGACGTGAGGTCGTTTGTGTGTAATCTGGGTGTGAATAATGGTGTACGCACGGGAAAGCAGCTGGGATGGCGCCAAGGCTCTTTATATGCGCTGTCTTGGGATAGGCCCGGAATAAGCAGTTTGCCAAGACCGTCCTAAAAGCTTAAACTGGGTGGGCCAAGATAAGACGCTCATGAACCTTCAGGTTACGTTCAAGGGAGACGTGAGCTCCTAGAGGCACTCAAATTAGTGTGTTGTAAACGGTAACACAATTGTTCATATACGGAACAAAGCCGGAAATGAATTTAAAAGTCGGTGTTTTGATTTCTAGTTTTAGTGGGCTTTAGAAATCAGTTCAAATCCTGCCGGCCGGTTCGCGGCTGTGCTGGAGCCAAGCGCAGCCAAGACATGATGCCAAGACTTGAGTCTAAATTGAGTTTTATTTTGTCTGGCCAAATGTCAAAATTAAAGTTTATTTTTCAAAGACCCACCCATTTGACAGTCTATTTTAAGAAGAGGGGACCCCAGCAAACTGAAAGTCACGAAGAATGAGAACTTTTTGGACTACAGCTAATGAAAAGAAAGTATCAAAAAGTTCTATTTTGGTTGAAAGGCCTCTGTCGACTTTTACAGCTTCGCATCCTATTTAGACACATCGCTGGGGTGTCCCCTCTGAGTCGGAAGCATAGGGTGGGCGGTGGAGAAACCTAATAACATTTCATGTCCCTGCCAAGCCTGAGGCAATTCTTTTAGCATTGTCGTTTTACATGACACTGGGGAGCTGTTTTAGCCATGGCGATATAGGAATGTAAAGGGAGCTACAGTACGAGTACAGATAGATAAGAGGGCATGCTCCCATGGCCGATCAACCGTTTCTGTGAGAAGAACCCAGTGCCGGTTTAGTGACATTGACCGTGAAACATCTGTCTATCTGATACCATCAGTATTTAGAACTCACAGTCCTCCTTGGCATTCGAATAAGCTACAGATTGGCGTATGTGTAAACAGAAGGTAAAGCTGGGTGACGTTATCTACAGTACAAGTGGGCGTGTTACAAGAGGGTGGCGAAAGGGTGAAAGGTATCGAAAGAGGTAAAAAAGACTCAACCACAAGGGTGCCAGCACTTAATTTGAAGGTTGCGAGAAAGGAGGTACTCACTCCACCCAACAAAAATGAGCCCCTTTAAATTTCTAAGGCGTAATGGAAGAACTGTCCAATCACCGTTTGTACACTGAGTCAAACGTTCTGCTTTGCCCACATAGGGTGGTTCCCTGTTTTTTTTTTGTATGGCGAGACCCCCCATAGATATGCTATATAGTGTAAAAATACAGTACACACTATTTGTAGAAGTGTACGACTCTTGCAGGGCCTGGAAAGAATGGCTTTGACACGGCAAATTAAATTACATAACAGCGTAATGTCCAGCACTTGTACTCATACAAAACTTAAACAGCAGTGTTCTGATGATGTCAGAATGAGTCGTCCAACCTACAGAAAATGCAAATCATCCAGGGAATGTGACTTCGTCAATTTTTGTTTTTTTTAACTTTATTCTTCAATACCCGGCCTCCTCCTTCAGGCTTGTGAAAGCATGTCAGAGGATGACGGATAGTTAAAACAGAACGCAAATCGGTACCGGTAATAATACGTAATACTGCTACCGGTAGCTACCGGTACACGTAAACGTTGCCATATAAGGTTTAACAAGGTCTCACAAACTACCCGGCTAATCGGTTTAGGTGACCGTTGACAAGCACAACATCATGCGATCATATATAATAAGCACCGGCAATGACACTCGTAGCTACTGTAATTAGTAACAGTTTTGTAAATTATATAAAAAACTTTTTTTAATTTATGTGCGTGCGCTATCGTACAAGTTGGTTATTAGTCTAACTATGCTGTCACATCAGCTGTGGCATTACTTGAATTCATATACGGTACCTTGTTGAGGACCGGTACCTATTGTACGAGTACTGTACGGGTACTCGTCCTGTACTGTAGTCTGATTTTCTGGGCAGCCGAAATACAAGTACTGTAATTCAAGCACAATACCGTACGAGTACACTATACTGTACGAGTATTATCGCATGTGCTAGTACACACAGTAATAGAGGGTAAATCCACGATGTATCACTGTACCGGTACAGTAGTTACATCCTATTGTTATGGGTCAGGCTGACGACCGCAAGGGATTCGAAGAGAGAAACCTGTATCAACGATGGTACGAGTACGGTACTGTGGGTAATAAATACACTGCAACTTGTTTACAGTACACCCACTGTGCCCACCGAAGACTATCTGACACTATTCTTGCCAAGCTACCCAAGAACAGTACAGTACCGGTACTATACTATACCTAGTACTAATTTGTATTGAAGGAAACGCCGTTGATATATTACACCTTCGGACTATTTGTCTGCATCCCCTTTCCAACGGAAAGCAACGTGGCCCCCACGCACTCGTGCATAAAGGTTATAATTAACAATGACAATGACTCCCTATCAAGGGCTTGGCGAATCATCTCGTAGGATCATGTTAAACCTACTACTTCAAACACTATTTGTATTTGTAATGCTTAAAAACTATCTATGTGATTATAAAAAAAAATACTTACAAGTAATTACAGCGTGTACTAGGGTATGTACTACTGTACTCGTACTGTACTGTACCGGTACTACACTGTACGAGAGTAATAGGGCTATGGCCTGCTATTGTTATGATTTTCTATCAGGCTGCGCAAAGTGACCACCTAATATTCAAAACGGTGACGATATAACGGTGGTTCCATTCCAGAACTGGCGGCATAGTTCAACTTTGACATAAACTTGCTCACAAGAAACCAACGTAAATTAGCCGCAGGTCACGTGGGTGTCAATAAAATGGCGATGTGCTTGGCTAGACAAAATGTCGTACAGTACCAAGTACGGGCAATGCAAAAGTCATAAATGACCGCTGTACTGTACCTGATACCGGTACTCGTAAATTACCGACACAGTGTACATTAATGGAACCCCCTTGAAGCAATAAAAACACTGGCAAGTACAGCATACTGCACATACGGTACTGTACTGTACCAAAAAGTACAGGTAGGTGTCAATTTTACATTCGACGATTGCCAATAGCTCATTGTATTACTATAATGTACAGTAGTGTATAATCTAACATCTAAATCATTCATCATCACTTTCGGAATCGTCATCAGACTCATCATCATCCGATTCTTCGTCATCATCATCTTCATCACTCCCGCTCTCGTCCTCACCACTACTTTGATTTTCATCCTCATCCATTTCTTCCACCTCAACTTTATAGCCTTCTGTCTCCAATTTCTCCTTGAGAGTTTCTACTTCACCCACGTTGAGTGCACAAAAAACAGCTGTGTTCGACGCGCCCTGGAAAAGTGGTTGAATGTACTTTTGGATAACACGACAAACCTCATCCTCTGTAACAGCCTCAACATTGCGCACAAACTGGTCAACAAAGTTGGGCATATCACCCACAGAAGTCCACTCACTGCGGAACTTGATTTCAACATCCACCACCTTGCTAGAAGCAGCGGCAGCATTAGAGGCCCGGGAATTGGCGTAATTGTTGATCACCGATCTCTTTGAGCCCACAAACAAGGTTTCGTCCAGAGTTGTGGTGCTATTAACAATCGACCTAGCTTCGCAGAGCGCTGTGTAGACGTTGCTGGAGCGGTAAATTTCAAATTGGAGGCGGTTGGATTCAATGAATGGACCAAGAGAGGCACCATAGACGTAACCCTTACCCCGCAGACCTGTCCAGAACGGTCCCTCAACGCATTGAAAGTATTCACATGCCACAAGCAAGGCGATATGATCAGCGGATGTGTACGTCATATCAAGATGACCCATCAGGTTAAGGTGGGCAGTTTTAGTGCTGCTCATTGGAACCAAGATAGATTCAGCATTGAGACTTTCTCCAAGCTGGGACAAGTGTTGGTAGGATCGAGGGAGTGCCAACTGGGAGGGGGTATCTTGAAGTGCAGCAAAGAACGGAGCCCAAGGTGCACTTACATCCCCATGGACCGTGCCTGTGACACAGACAAAGATGTCCTTCTTGAACCACTGCTTCTTCAGCGTCTCAAGTTGGCCAACGACGTTCTTAATATCGATAGCGCGAAGCCACTGCTCATAGGATGCCACGTTTTCTACATGGACCAAGGAGTCCTTGAAGAGGTACCGCTGCTTGGCTGAAGTTAATCGGGATTCAGCATCTCGCTTCGTCTCTGCAAGCTGGTTCAGGGCCTTGTCAACACACACCTGGATTCTTTCGGTATCCCAAACAGTCTCCAGTAGACATTTGTGCATCCACTGGACAACCTTCTCGTACTTACTTGATTCAGCCTCCACGTGAACTTGCACAACTTCGTTAAACCCCTTATAGCTGGCATAAGCGTAGTATTGGATAGTGTCATGGTTCAGCCCTGTCATCACTTGGTCTGAAGTAAGGCCGTTTACAGGGAAGGTAAAAATCTCGGAGCTGTAGATAAGATGAATCAGAGGAAGGAGCTCCACATCAATATTCTGGGCACCAAGACAGATATCAATGTTCACGAAGTTACTCTCGAATTTTTCGTAATGAATGCTGAGTGCTTCCGTGTCACCAGCCCATCGACCATATCTCTCAGTTTCAGATTTGAGGAAATCAATCTTAGGGTCGCTGATTTTGAACCCATCAATAATGTCAAGAGGGATTGGCTTGCTCTGTTCCTTCTCCGCCTCATCCAGCAGTTTTTGTTGATTTTCAAGACCTTCCTTGCCGAATTTCTGAGCCAGCTGCTTTTTGTGTTTCTTGGCTTCCTTGGGAATTGCCGCTGCAAGTGCGGCACTGGGCTTACCCAAAACAATGATGTGATTGTTCGAGGAAAAAAACTTAATCATGGTTTCGGTCCACTGGTGATAGGTCCATGTGGCCAAAGTCTCGAGATGATCCTTGATCTTAAAGTCATCCTCGAGAGAACCACGGCCATACAAGAAGTGTTCAATCACAGTAGTGCACAAGAATTCAGAGTTCTCTTCGGCCCGCTTCAGAAGTGACAGCTTGGTGTTCTCAAGGCAATCCTGCACACGACTCAGGTCAACAACGTGATTCTTGATAAGTTCCAACATCTGCTCAGGCACTTCCTCAAGTTTCTTAGTCGGGACTGATTCGAGCTCTAGACTGAAGCTAACCTTGAGGTAGTCACGCGTGTAAAACATGACAGACACAGCAAGGGGTTCAGGAATATCCACAAGTTCCTTCTGCAAGAGAGATGCACCAGACTCAGTGAGATAGACACCCAAGACGTCCAACGCAGTGTTCATCAGACCATCGTCATGGTCGGGACCAATCCAAGTCACCTGGACTTTTCCAAACTCCTCATCTTCGTCGGGAAAGTCCACAGTCACGGATTCGCTTTTGGGGATGGCCACATCAGGTTCGGTGTCCACGAATGGTCGAAAGGGCCGATGGGTTCCAGGAAAGCATTCCTTTTCAAACCTCTCAAGTTCACAGAACAAAGCCGAATCGTCAATCTGGCCTGCCACAACAAGAACCATGTTGTCAGGGGCATACATGGACTTGTGGAAAGCTTTAATGGATTCGTTGGTGAGTACCCGAAGGGGATCAAGCATACCACCAGTCTCCGATCTGTATGCGGAGCCCTCAGGGAAGCATTTCTTCTGAGTCACATTCTCCATGAGCGAGTCGGCAGAGTGGGCATGGGCCTGCATCTCAGAGAACACAACGCCAGCTTCACGAGCTTTAGGGGTGACATGGTAAACTTCGGTCAAATGTGAAGAATCTCTAAGGGTCGGGTTAATGACGTGGTCGAGGTAAACAGCCATGAACTTAGCAAACTGAGCGTCTCCGGCCTTGGCGAGTGTATACACAGTCTGATCTGTGTCTGTCCAGGCATTAGTGGTACCATAGATCTTGTTGGCGAGTTGATCCAGGAGACCCTTATAGGGGAATTGTTTGCTACCCATGAAACAGAGATGTTCTAACGTATGAGGAGTACCAGAGTCGTTATGAACCTCCGTGGCGACAGCCAGATAGGCATTGATGATGGGGCCAGGAAAGTCAACCAAAACCACGCTCATGCCAGTAACAGACGACACGTAACGGGTGACAGGCTGACCTGTCCACTCTCGTTTAAACGACTCCACTTTGGTGAACATTGGAGGTCGCAATAGAGGTTTCAACAGACGTCGGAAAATGGTGTATTTGTTTGATGTGATCTGGACGGTTCGTAATGCATCCCACCTAAAAACAAATTAAGTTCAAGTTACCCGGAGTCATCCCCAGGGGTCTGACGACGAATTCATATAATTATCGGTACTGGTACTGGTACCTTACAAGTCATGAGTACTGTACCGTACTATACTGAAACTTTTGCTGTACAGTACTCTTATTGCACTGCAGTATTAAGTTCTCAAAACATTCAGCAGCCCGTTATAGGCTCCTCAATTAAGCACTGTGTTGTACCAGTAGGGCCCGCTGTCAAGCCGAAAGCTAATTTATTGTATAATACAGGACGAGTACGAGTACTGGTAGCTATCGTACCGGTATAACATAAGTACAAGTATAGTAATTACAGGACGTTCGTCTATAAACTACTTTTGAAAGATCCAGAATGCATAGATTGTCTATATACACGGTATTTATACCTCAAGAAAATACCAGAGGTCATCTTTCGATAACCTCAACACCATCCTTTTTGACAACCACAACCCGTGGGAAGCCCATGAGCCTAGCTTCATTGATTTTCCACCCAATGGATTTCTTAGGCCGGTCATCAAGGACAGCATCGTGAAGGTGCACACCCAATTCACCAGCCTTCTCTTGAAATATAGACTCGGTTACGCCGCCACCTAGGATAATGACAGTCTCAAACGGCGCTACACTGATAGGCCATTTAAGACCATCTTTGTCTCGTGACACTTCGGCGATTGCAGCCACCAATCTGGTGATTCCAATGCCATAACACCCCATGAATGTGGGGGTAAGCTTGTTTTCAGAGTTTTTGAAATCACAAGAAAGTGGCTCGGAGTATTTAGTACCCAGGTAGAACGTATGGCCCACCTCAATCGCACTGGAGAACTCTAATCTCGACGAGCAACTAGGGCAAGAATCACCTTCGATAGGCGTAGTCAGATTGTGAGCTACACCATCTTGGAGTGTAGAAATTTTATACGCATCCTCTCCATAAGACAAAAGTGCCCGATCAAGGAGTCTGGGATTCACCGCGTGGCTCTTCTCGTGAGTCACCAGAACACCATTGACTTCGGTGCAAGTGGTTTCAGAATCGCCAGCTGCACGCTCAGCAACTTCAATGTTAGCCGCATAGTCACAAGAAGAGCACGAAACGAGGGTGTCCTCTCCCGATTTATCGATGACATGGTACTCGTGGCTATGGGATCCTCCAATAGCACCGGAATCAGCAGCAACAGATTTCACAGGAATACCAAGATTCTTGAAGATTTTATCGTAGGCATTTCTCACGTGACCATAGCTTTCTAAGGCACGTGGCTCATCGGCATCAAAAGAGTAGAGATCCTTCATGGTGAATTCCTTTCCACGCAAGAGTCCACCTCGAGGGCGGGCTTCATTCCGATACTTTCTTCCAATCTGGTACCATAACAACGGAAGGTCCTTCGGGCTCGAAATTCTCTCAGCAATCAAGTTTGTGATTTCTTCTTCATGCGTAGGGGCGATGATGGGGGGATCTTCACTGCCGTCGTCCACCCGAAATAGCTCCCCGTTGTCGATTCGCCCAGTCTTTCTCCACAACTCTGGACTGGAAAAGTTTGATAATGCCACCTCAGCACACCCAATCGAATCAAGTTCAAACCGAATAATGGTTTCAATTTTCCGTTGGACTCTGAGTCCCAGAGGAAGCAAGTTTGCAAGACCGGATGACGGGTAAGAAACGTATCCCGTCACTGCCAACAGATCAGACGCTGTTGATGAGGGAGAAACATCTTTAAGCCGACGCGTTGTTAGCCTCGATAATCGTGGAAGCATTTGAGTAGGCTGATGAAAATGCGATAATAGCCTTGAGTCGTACCTGGTACGAGTAGCTAGATCGTAATTTGGGCTCAGATGGAGAGAAAGTTCATGCATGAAACATAACCTTAATGGATGCTTCTCCAGTGACTTTGTAAACTACCAGTACAATGCAGTAAGCTTCCCAGTTCCCACTTGGCTTACCCCAGATTACACCCGCATCACGACAACTGAACTGCACAGTACTGTACATTCAGTACGAGGAGAGGTACGGAACTGGTGTTTTAAGTGCAACATCGACCACAATGACCCGACAACGGAGTAATAGTCTTCCGACTCCAGCTCAACCCAAAAGGCCAAGACGGATGAGCATCAATGGCCTGATGTTAGGCACGGAAAAGCAGTTCATTGCACGAGATCACACAGTTGAGCTGTTAAAAGAACTTTGTGATGAAAATGACCATATTACTATCGACTCCACAAAGACCTCGGCCGACCAATATATCCAGGTTGAAACAGAATCTGGATGTTGCTACCACATCACAGGTGCCTACCCCTTGGCTTCAGCTTTTAACGATCTTGTTTACAAACGAGGGGGTACTCAAACTGGGCTGGAGAGACTGAAGCGATACCGAGATACACCCTACATAACGCCCAGCACCACATATGTGTCTCGAAATCAAATTTTGGAACCGCCACATAAAAGACTGAAACACCTAGTGGATTCCCAATTCTGGCACCAGCTGACCAGATCAATGGACTCCAAAACCATCTACTCCTTGGTGGGAGATACGAAAGTGCAAGGAGAGGGCGTCTTGTATCTACCACACACGAGCAACCAACGCAAGTACTACAGCACCCTGGATGTGAATGTCCAAGACTTACCAAAAGACATCACACCTTCATACGTGCTGGGGATAAATTCCAAACCTGGTGTATTGGCTTTAGCGATGAATGAGAAGAATGTTCCCCTACCCTATATTGTCCCTGGAGGCCGCTTTAATGAGATGTATGGATGGGATAGCTATTTTGAGCTCCTAGGGCTTCTTGAAAGTGGTGGGTCTGAGTACCTTTACATCGCGGAGTCCATGTGCCTGCACTTCTGTTACCAGATTAGAAATTATGGCAAAATTCTCAATGCCAACAGGAGCTATTACCTGAGCCGATCACAGCCCCCGTTCCTCACTGACATGGGGCTTAGAGTTTACAACCGAACAGGGAATAAGGAGTTTCTAAAGGAGATCTACAACTCTGCAGTCACAGAATACAAGACGGTATGGATGGGAAACCCAAGGTTTGACAGCTCCACAGGATTGTCGAAGTACCGCCCAGCAGGATTAGGAGTACCCCCAGAAGTGGAAGCTGGTCACTTCGATGAGGTTCTAAGACCGTTCGCCAAGAAGTATGGATTAACCGTGGAGGAATTCATTGCTTTCTACAATTCTGGTAGGGCCAAGGAGCCTGCGCTTGATGAGTACTTTTTGCATGATAGAGCCATTAGAGAATCGGGTCACGATACCTCTTATAGACTAGAAGGAGTCTGTGCTGACCTGGCAACTGTCGATTTGAACTCTTTACTGTACAAGTACGAGGTTGATCTCGAATTCATTGAGAGCGAGCTCAAACTCCAGGCTTCCAATTATGGCGAAGCAGCAAACAGGCGAAGGGAAGCATTCACAAAGTACCTGTGGAACCCCCGTGACTCGTGCTTTTACGACTACAACTGCAAGACCAAAACCCAAAGAGAATACACTTCGAGTACAGGCTTATGGCCACTGTGGTCGGGAATCGCGTCCTACGAACAGGCCAGGGGGATTATAGCCACAATTTCCTCCCTGGAGGAATATGGTGGCCTGGCATCAGGATCCAAAAAATCTTTGGAAGAATTCTCGGGGGGATCGGGAATCCCCCGGCAATGGGACTATCCTAATGGATGGGCACCACACCAAGTTTTGGCATGGCAAGGATTGCAAAATTATGGATACCGACAGGTGGCAGCTAGATTAGCATTCAGATGGTGTGCCATGATGGTGCATTCTTTTAGAGATTACTCTGGATTAGTTGTAGAGAAGTACAATGTTACTGATCCCATTAGGCCACACGTTGTCACAGCAGAATACGGAAATCAGGGATCGGTGGCCTCAGGGTTTGGATGGGTGAATGCCTCCTATGTGGTGGGATTGGGGTACTTGGAAGAACAGGAGCGACGAAGACTGGAATGGGGTGTGTGGAAAAGACATGAAAAACTTTAGCCCGTAAGTAATTATATATATCTTTATAAAAATGGCTGGTATCGAACAATGACTAAGCAAAGTACATGCTTGAACCTTAAACTTAAGCACCACATTACAGTGCCTAGTACCTGGGACTTCAATTGAGAGGGCTCCGCAACTCACACAACTCACGCTTTGAAATGTCATCTTCCGAATTGAGTGAAATCGACGAAGGGTACGACCAAGAACTCAGTGATAGCGATTTTGACCGACCCGTCCGGACGAAGAAACGGAGAGTACTGGACGAAGACGAGGAGGACGAGGATGAGGATGAAGGACAAGAACCCGAAGAAGAGGTGGTGGAAGCTGAGGAGGAAGCTGAAGAAGATCCAGATAGTGAACTGGATTCTGAAGAGCTTGAATTTCTGGACTACAATGATCAAGGAACACCGGATCCTGACAGAATGACCACCCGACAAAAATCGATGTTGAAAGAAGAGAAGGGCGCCAGTAACGAGGACTTTCTGCAATTACCGGCAAACTCCAGGCAACAAAAGATTCTGAGTCAAGAAGAACAAGCACTGAAGAGAACGGAATTGGCTAGAAGAAGAAAGAACCTTAGTGAAAGGAAACTGGAAGAGGAGAAGATGGATACATTGAACAAACTGCTTTACAAGCAGCCCAAAAAGAGCTCCTCTGGGGCAGATACCCCACAAGAGGAAGAGAAGGGTGTCAAGAAGCGGAGGGAATTTATCAGCCACCCTGCAATGACTTCTTGGAGATCTACAAAGGAGGGCCTAAGTCTCTCATGGGGCGTGGAGAGCAAGGTGGAATCTGAGGAATAGGTACTGATAGATTCATCTAAGTTATAGTATAATTTATGTCATAATTTTGTCTACGGCACCGGTATTATTGATGGCTAGTAGGGTACGAGTGCTGTATGCTGTACGGTACTCGTACTGTACATACATGCAGGAGCACTTCTTTTTCACCTACCGTAGTAGGCAGAGTGTGGTTAAACAACACGTTAGTATTACTTATGCAACAGGGGAGATATAGAATAAAACATAACTCGATCGTGTTTAATCGACCTTGGCAGCAGACAATCCAAGGCCACCATGTCCTTCACGCAAGTTGTTACTCTGTCGAACATTGACATGATGGGCCTTCGACTTCTTCAGTCGTCGTCGAGCGACCATGACGGGCACAGAAGACTTTCCGACAATGTAATTGGAGAAAGAACCCAAAAGGACACCCTTCAGTGCAGATCTGCCACGGGAGCCAACAACGACCAGTGTTGGGGAAACGTGATCAATCATTTCACACAACATGAGTTTGGCATTTCGACAGTGGACAACCTCAATAACAACATGGACTTGAAGTCGAGTCTTCTTCAATAGCTTAACC
Source organism: Yarrowia hollandica (assembly GCA_900519065.1). Taxonomy (NCBI): domain Eukaryota; kingdom Fungi; phylum Ascomycota; class Dipodascomycetes; order Dipodascales; genus Yarrowia; species Yarrowia hollandica. Next base: position 1,892,756 of record ULGV01000004.1, on the reverse strand, counting down.
ACATTGTGGGTAATCTCACCAATTGCCTTGAGTCTCTCACTTTCCGCAGATTCGGGTCGCACGCCATCCTCCTCCTCGTAGGTGCAAACGCAATACAAAATAGAACCGTCGCGCAAAACCGTTCCGACGGTCCACTCGAGAGCATAACTAGACTCGGGGGACAGGTCAGTGCACACCATGTACGCCTTGGGTCGGTAAGGTAAGACCACAGGTGTGGGTAGAGCTGCAGCCACGCTAGCTGTCACTGAAGTCGAGGGTACAGCAGAGCTCGGAGCTTCCTCGCCGTCGGCCTCACCAGCAGTGTCTGCTCCTTCACCAGATACCGAGTCTAGTGTAGTCTCTTTACCAGACTTTCTAGTGTCCTCCTCCAAAGAAGGATCGGGTGTCGTTATGGCAGTACCAACCAGACCAGGGAGGTCTCCTCTTGTGATGGTACGAATCGTTCGCTTTGTTCCAGCGCTTGAAGCGATGGTAGACACAGTTAGCGCCATAGTCTCTGCAGCAGCAGCGTCCTTGACTTCTTCCTTGTAGCCTGTGTAAGGGGCCACACCGAGCTTGGCATCTTGCTCGATAAGCTTTGCAGCGTCAAAAGCCGTATGGGGATGTACGATCCGACGTCGGTAAGCTGCGATATCCTGGTGCGAAGGGGGCGGGGGATGAGCAGGGTCGATGGCTTGGTCCATTAATGATTTGGTACGGAACTTCGACTGCGCCACAGACTTTCGCTCATCCTCCATTGCTCCCAGAAGCGAGGATGCATTAGAAGAAACTAGCGATGTGTCCAGGCCACTCCATTTGCCCTTCTTCTTCTTCGAGTACCCATCTTCTTCGTCTTCCTCTGAGGATGCATCTGTGTCGTCGTCTTCTTCATCGTCGTCCTCGGAGTCATCTTCATCGTCGTCATCAAAGTAATCATCATCATCGTGGTCCACACGAAGAGCTTCGTCGTAAATTGATCGCTCACGGGAAGGGGACCGACAGGGAGACCCGGTACGGGAGCCAGCTCGCGAACCAGACCTACTGCCTGCCCGGCTTCCATTTCGACTGCTGCTTCTGTAACCAGCAGTTGGGGGATACAACGTAGTGTCATGGCGAGGAGAGGAATCGTTGGCAGAACGTGATCGCACCGATGCGCCAGGACCGTTTCGCATTAACTGATCCAAGTTGCGCAGAAGCACATCGTCCACGTTTCCGGCAGAAGAACCACCAAAAGGCGTGGCACCGCCCATGTGACTAAAGAGGTGATTTTTCATCGCCTGTCTATGGGTCGGAACTGGTTCAGCCTTTCCGCTCTTGGAATGGCCAAGACCAACGCCCATGCCAGGTGTACTGGTTGTCGAATGGTTGCTGTAAGGGTTGCTGTAAATATTGGTTTCGTTCGGAGAGGTGGAGCGGGACTTGTTGCCAGAAATACCTTCAGGGCCTGAAATGAGAATGTTGGGTCGTTGCTGGTTCCAGCCTGGCCCTGATCCTGTTGATACAGACTTGGATCGGTAGTGGGCACTTGGGAGACTGGGCTCGTCCAGGACCATAGATTTGACAGGTCGGCGCTGGTTGCCACCTCGCTGCCCACTGTTGTTCATGGCCACAACTGCCTTTCGTTCTTCTTCTAGAGCATCGGCTAACGACATGTATGGTGTTGTAGTACTCGTAGTCGATGTGAGTTGTGAGAATTTAAGAGTGATGTCTGCGTATGTAGAATGTGGTGCGACACTGACCAGAGGAGTGCATACTGGGCGTCAGCAGCACACTGCACAGCAATTATAAAAACTATTTTATTATCACAGCAGCTGTTTCATACTACGAATAATTAACGTGGAAAATATTATTTTTGTCTCCCTATTGATTGCAATGATTTCACAACTTCCACGTCCACCAATACTTGAATCGGTTTATCTGGGGACCAAACCTTAATATCGTATGGGCAGTGTTGGCATGGCAGTGTACCAATTAGGGCCCTTCATTTGATGCATATGAAGAGCTCTAACTTTCTAAATTTCTTGTTGTTCTGATTCATATTTGTTTTCCAAACATATGGGCTTTATTTGTTGATTGATTGGTCATATCTACCAGTACAGCGGTCAGCAAATTTGTACATCGGTGTTTGGAGTGTGCAGGACTCTAATTATCGGTAGCTACCGACGTAATTACTGCAAGGAGCAATGGACTTCAAGATGCGTGCCAAACAAGCTGTTTTCCGTATCACCTTATGAAGGTGGCGTGTTGACAGATTTTCTCTATCACCTGTAAACTTGTAACCCTCTTAAATTGCTACAGAAGCCAGGCGCTTGTCCTCCAACAAACGTGCGGATACCAGCACAATTGTTGTTCCACTAATTAGAGAATGGGAAATATTATGAAGGCTCTCTCAGCCTCCTATCGTTACTTGTATATCAAAAGAAAAAAGGGAAAAAAGAGGGGAAAAAAAACGACAGTACCAATCGCACAAGCTTTAAAACCAACAACAATAACTTGATATTTCTGACTTTTGGTGGCTTCAAGGCATCTCGAGTTGTGTGTCATTATTAATGACTCATGATACCAGGTCATTGAGAACAGTCACCGACAGAGTAGGTTCTTCAAGCGGCTTAGGCCAAACTCTATTTAGTCATCTGACACACTGCCTCCTACTGTAGTCGTCGTCGGTACAAGTGGTAGTACGATAGCTACCGGTACAGTAGTCGCTAATGGGAACACCCACGGCACTGGGAGAGAAGCCGGGCTGGTAAGGTTCCGCATAAAACCCATCGGGGCTTATTTAACCAAGGCGTTTAAAAAGGTATATTGCTTATATAATAAAAAACAAAACATAAAACATAAAAAAGAGCTCCCCTTCTGGTAGCTACCATTAGTTACGAGATTAACGATGTGAGCGGATTGTAACTTTTCAGCGATGCGTGCATGGCTAATTACAGTAATTGTGTTAGTCTATCTACCTCCTGGAAATTGTTGGCAACCTGCTTCAATCGGACATCTGTTAAATGCACATATGAGAACGCTTATATACCATACTGGCCCCTTTGTGCTCTGAATTGTCATCAATTAGCTCGCAAGTTCTGCTTTTTAGCGAGCACCTAAATATTTATCAGTCCAATTTGTTTGAACCTCATATAGAATGATACTAGCTAGTTGACCTTTTTTTTTTTTTTTTTTACTTGTACTTGGCCACCTAATGAAGACATACAAACGTTAATTGATTTAATTAGGTGTATTGGTGGCGTAAACGGACATGCAATCGTGTTCGAATGTACCCAAAATTTCTAAAATTTCTCGCACAGGGCAGCCTTGAACTGAGGTGATACAGAGACACGTTACCACTCCTGCTTGTTTCGATAGGTCAACGTGCCTTATATATCAAGCACGTGCTCGATTTGTTCACAGACCATATGAACAGATTTCAATTCAACCAAAGAACAGATTTCAATTCAACCAAAGAACAGAGCCAAATTATTGTAACTACCTGGTAGCTACCGGTAAAATACATACTATCACTGGTATATATTTCCCCTAGAATAAAAAAATCGTATTGACTTTTGCCATAACTATTAGTTAGGGCCGTTTCCTAGTTGGGCATGTCTGAACAAGTCTAGAGTCTGCATACGTGATGCATTATCGTGCATCACCTTCCTCCACTCCTCATACTCATACACCCACGGCCCCCACTGCAGCATACAGAATAACAGACTTTCGTGCTTCAATGACATCAATTAAAGAAATCAGCGTTCCAGCTCTCTTGGTGGATCGTCAAATTCTTAAGGAGAACGCTGATCGCATGCTAAACAATGTTCAGGCTCTGTCTGATGAGTTCCAGGGAAAAATCAAATTTCGCGCACATGTGAAGACTCTAAAATGTACGCAGGTCACCCGCTTGCAAATGGGAGCAGGCATTGGAAAGTGGAAGAATCTTGCTGGTCGGGTTGTATGCTCAACTCTGGAAGAAATCCGACAGTGCAGAGTCCTGGTGGAGGAGGGTTTGATCACCGATCTGATCTACGGTGTGCCCCCAGGACCCTCCAAGCGACAAGAGTTGGAAGACCTTCAGAAACAATTTAAAAAGCTGGGTGGGGCACGACTGCATCTTTTGGTTGATAATCCTGACCAGCTTTGGGAGACTCGAAATCCTGAACTCACCACTTTTTTTGTGAAAATTGACGCAGATGACCATCGGGCAGGAACTACGACCTCTCAGAAGGAGTTCGAGCAGTTAGTGTCCCAGCCTGGCCTAGCAGGATTCTACGCCCATGCAGGTAATTCTTACTCAGCAAAGACACCCGCTGAAGCCGAAGTTCACCTTCAGAGAGAACTGAAAGCCGTTTTGGAAGCATCCAAGGCCGCTCCAAACCCCAAGGATCTCATCCTTTCTGTAGGAGCTACGCCCACGGCCCACGTGAGTGGTCCTTCGATTACAAAGGAGACTCGGCAGCTCATTGATGCTATGCAAGGAGAAATTGAAATCCATGCTGGAAATTTTGTTTGCCTTGATCTGCAGCAAGTCAGCACTTCTCTTGCGCCAGTGGAGCACATTGCCTCAACGGTACTGTCCGAAGTTGTGTCGTATTATCCAGAGAGGAATGAGTATCTAATTTCTTCGGGCGTCTTGGCCCTAGCACGAGAGCCTGCAGGCTCCAAGTTCCCTGGAATCGCTCACATTAAAGGCAATGATGAGTGGTATGTGTCGCGAGTAAGCCAAGAACACGGCATTCTTTCGCCTTTGAAAGAGGGAGCGAGAAAGAGCTTCCAAATTGGTGACAAGCTCGAGCTATACCCTCAGCATGCTTGCATCACAAGCTCCCTTTTCAGCAAGTACCATGTTGTCGAAGATGGCCTCGTTGTAGATGAGTGGGTTCCTTGGAGAGGGTGGTAAATACTAAATACATTGCCAACAGCTCGTCTGTTTTGGTCATTATTCATAAATATATACACATGCTAAATTAATTCCGAACCCATCCTTCACTCGTGTACTGCGTGAACGGGGCAATCCCGGGCTTGTTTCTTCTTGAACCACCCCTTGATGCAATGTTCATGGTAGAGGCAGAGGCAGTCTAGTCGCACAACCCTATCACCTCCTTCGAAATCCTCGAAACAGATGACACACTCGCCATAGTCAACTTCATCCTTCATAGCAAGGCTGTACACGATTAACCGAACAGGAGGAGTGGGAGAACCCACGAATGCAGAATTGAGACACTCCTCAATATGGATTTCACGCTGACCTGCAGACATCTTCTTTATGTTTCGTCCACACACAGGGCAAAAATCGTTGTCAGAAGGTGGCGACCGAGGTGCCGGTGGAGGTTGTGCAATATGCTGAGGTTCGTTGGGGGAAGTGACACTATCCGAGGTGGACCTCTCACCCGTTTCTCCTCCACCAAACCAGCTTCTCCAAGTCCCAACAGCAGTGTTCGATCTTTCCTCCGGCTGGCTGGCGTCATACCGTGGCAAGTTCTCCTCACCAGCCTGCTGAAGGGTTCTTTCTCGCCTATCTTCATCCTGTAGCCATTCCCTCAGCCCTGTGACACACTCATCACAAGTCCGGTGGGGTACATGCGGTGACTCGAGGAATATTTGCGATGGTGGTGACACAACGTAGGTGTTGGGGGGGTATCGTGTGCGTGTCGTCGAACAAGAGTTGCACACGACGTTGCCACACTTGCGACAATGGTGACGTCTGTTAAACAGAGAGAACGAGGCTTGGCAACAGTTGCACGATGATGCCTGTTCATCGGGGATCCATACTGCAACGGGCATGGAGTTCTGTGTGTTGCTCTTGTCGTTTGTGTTGATCTGGCTATCGCCGGTTGGGATGAAAAACAGGAGGCGTTAGCGTTAAGAGTGGATCACTTTATCACCGCACAGAATTTTATGCACGAGACTTGGGAGTTGCGCCACCTTATCTAATGAACCTAATCAGCCAAAGGTTAGGGTTACCTAAAATAGAAAAGTCTAGACGATGCGAGAACAACCCAGACACCTGGTACCCCTATTTGCTGTACATAGAGAAGAAAAACTTAACAAAGGTTATAGCTATATGTGCAGGTATGAGCTGGAAAAATGAGGGTAAATAGATAACATGCCAGGGAGCACTGCTTATAAAATTGTAGCTACAGTGTACCATACAGCATAACCTTATATTTCATATAGAGCTACGTTTAATACGCTCATACACCACACCAACAAGCTGTGGGGTCAAATGTTGTAAATATTTTGGTTCTTACACACCTTATAGCTACTCAAAGATCATATTTGGTCTATGGTAAAGATCCCATAAATGGATCAATCGCGGTATACCTTGATCAGCCTTTGCCCACTTGATGATTTGTGATTCAACTTGAATGCATTTTATAAGAACAACAATACCCAGAAGAGGTAGGATACGACACAATATAATACTTGTTTTATACAGTTGTAATTAATACCTGTGCCTATTGATAGCGTCCTTGTCATCGTTGTTTGTGCAGTGAAGAGTCCAACCCCACAATTCTGCAGGCATTGAACCTAATTTTGCACAAACTTCAAATTATGCATCCGAATACCCGTCGCAAGGATCTATAAATGTCGCAGTGAGCAGATTATTTGGTTGTGGGATTTTGTAGTGTATCATTTCAACAATTTTGGGAAGGGGCGAATATTATGGGCAACATTTAATTTCCCATACCTGTTTGGGTACGAGTAGTATAGCTCCTGCAGTTGGGTAATTACGAGATTGTCTAAGTTTGAAAGGGATATTCACGTTAGATGCTTTCGCGGCTGGTTTAACTGCATTGGGATATTATCTGAAGTGTAATAACGTCATCGTGGTTGTAACCAAAGTGGCATATACTACAGAATGTCCGCATAGAGTATCTGGATATTAAGGTTTGCCTCAAACGGTTTGCATTGCTTGTCATTCGATAGGAGGGTGGATAACAGTGATGGATAGAAGCCAATACTACATGAAAATAGAATACAGACCATTGGAAAATATACCGATTGATTTACTAAATACTAGGTACTGTGTATTGGATTCTTGGCCTTTTGGGGATTAACATCGTGTCATATTTTCCCCTGGGGGTAAAGTAAATGTAATAAGGTTAAGCGCGCCCCAAAATACGGAACAAGTGGAATTTGTGGGGATGTCTCCAGAATCGTGGGAGAGGGCGTCTAAAATCGACGTTATCTGCCAAATCTGTCCATTTTTGTGATTCATGAGAGGACAACCCGAACAGATACAAATGAATACTCCTCATCACTAGAATTGTAGTTATGTAATTAGGGTGTGTGCTGGCTTTGGGTCTGACTGGGCGAGCGGGTTATCGTAAGTCATGAGTCTGGTGGTGGGGTGGTGTGACATTGATCTGGATGCTCGGTTCTTTGGTGTTTGTGGAGCAGAAGAAGGACAGAGGGGTAGGTTCTGGCTATAGACGAGACTGACCAGCTTCTGTGTCTGACACAATAAGGTTTGTGATAAAGCAGACTGCTCAAAATTAAACCGTGATCTCTGAACACTATTTTTATTTTTATTATATAGTCACATAATTACTGTATTAACCTATGAATGTTTGTGATACCCACAGTTGCTCTAAGGGAGCTCAAGAACTATCAATACCCTTATTAGCTAATTACATGCCTCACCCTCAGTTTGGATGTTTCTGATTTAAACACCAGAAACGTCTCTCGAGGAAAAGCTCTCTGAATCCCTCTGTGTCACTGAGGACATTGTCGTCGCTCATGAGTCTGGTATGATCCGAGGCTACGGAGGTGACGTTTGGCTCCCTCTTCCCAAGTACCACTCCTGGAGAGATATTCAAAACAAGTACGGAGGAGGCAAAGCCATGACTCCTCATATTTCTGGTTGATGCTCTGGCTCGATACCTCGAGGGTGCCAAGAACATTATCGAGGTTTTCTTCTCTTGCAAGCAGGATTACCGACCCCAAAACATTTTCTGCATCAATGGTCACTACGGCATCAAGGTTAACGGTGAGCACAAGGAGCACAAGGAGCGCCAACTTCAGTAAAAGTATATAACCAAATGATATCTGAATTGAACCCCCCGAGTGTAGACACTTTGAGGGTGTAAACACAAAATCACAACCAGGCGGGTGGAACCACTCCTCGACTTTCTCCACGATATTTAGAGCAATACATGCTTTGTACCTTACCTTTTACTGTACTCGTACTTGTACTTTAAGGGAACTACGATATCGTGCTGTTCTTTTTTTTAAAAAAAGATTAATTTAAGGGAACTGAATTCAGCTTTGAAAGAGGAGTGAAAGGTCTCAGACGCAGACAATCCTCAGCAAAAAAAAAAAAAAAAAA
>ULGV01000004.1:1820345-1883159 GCA_900519065.1 Yarrowia hollandica | reverse complement strand
AAAAAAAAAAAAAAAAAATTAAAAAAATATTCTTTGGCGTTTTTTACCATCTGAAGCCCCTGTCATGGTCGGACCCGACAACTGCCTGGCTAGCTCAATCGGTAGAGCGTGAGACTCTTACTTAAAGTCATCTCAAGGCTGTGGGTTCAAGCCCCACGTCGGGCTATTCTTTTTTCCATCTCGTTTTGCGCCAGCTCCTACCCATATTCTGCTTGCTGACAAATTTTTCATGGTAGCTAATTGAAGTATAAACTTTAAAAGAGCATACTTTATGATGGTCCATCTGTCACTTGCAAGTACTCGTACCTGGTAGCTACCGTACTTTCCTTACTCGACTTGGCGATCTGCCACTTTTATATTAAAAAAAAAAATCAAGGAAATAATCTCTACTTCTCTGGATGTGGTATAATACTGTATGATCTTCGCCAACCGTTGGCCGAACTTGAAGTTCAACTGGTACTGTATACGCCTCCAGTTAAACCGATATAAGGCAGCTAGCTACCAGCGCAACACAAATTCTAGTTCAACAGGTAATACAAGTGGTACAGTACTTTGTAAGTACTGTACTAAACTACAGGTAACGATTGATCCTTACTCATTACAGTACCTGCTGTTATAATATATGAACGGAAGGGTGGTAATGTCCATTGCCTCTTATCTCATCAGAAACCCCGTCCTCAGTAATTACTTACTGCTTAAGCTTTTACCCGATAAGCCTTATCAGGGTAAGGGTTACGACATTGGCTGACTAATATATTCGGTGTATAAATAAACTTCAATTAACCCTTTCGACGGCCATGCATACAGAGTGAATCAAACGCCACTGCTCACGACACTCTTGACTACATACAGCACATTACACAACACCACGGCATGCCTCTTAATATTATTCAGACGCTGGCGACAGAAGGAAAGGATGCAGTGCCTTACTTCGACCAGATTGCAGTGGCTGTGCCTGCACTCGGCTTTGTGTCCCTGCTGAAAATGTATTTTGGCGGATCCACAAATACGTGGCAAAGAGACATGCACGGCCGGGTCGTGATCATGACCGGAGGTACTTCAGGAGTTGGGGCCGAAATAGCCCGGGAGCTTGCACAGAAGGGTGCACAGCTGATCCTGCTAGTTCGAGAGCACACTACATACGCGGCCGAGTTTGTGAATGATCTGAGAACAGCCAGTGGCAACGAGCTGATCTACATGGAGACTTGTGATCTGAATGACCTACACTCAGTGAGAAAGTTTGCGACCAAGTGGCTCGACAACCAGCCCCCTCGACGCCTTGATACGGTCATCTGCTGTGCCGCTACTGCCACTCCTCCCACCGTTGAACGAAAGTACTCACGTGATGGCATCGAGGAGATGCTGCAGGTCAATTATCTTTCACACTACCATCTGCTGACCCTACTGGAACCCGCCCTCAAAGTCCAGCCTCCGGATCGTGATGTCCGAATTGTCCTCACCTCCTGCGTGGCTCACGTCATGGCCGACTTGGACTTTTCCGACTTGCAGTTCACTCGACGGAAGTACCCCATCTACTCGCCTTGGAGAGCATTTGGTGCGTCCAAACTGCTGCTCAACATGTTTGGATACGAGTACCAGCGTCGTTTGGCAGCATACGAGCGACCTGACAAGGCTCCCTGCAACGTGCGAGTTGTCATGGCAGATCCAGGCATGATGAGATCGCCCAGCTTCAAGCGGTTTGTCACCTGTGGATCGGTGCTGCTGCTGCTTCTCTACCTCATTTTCTGGCCGTTCTGGTGGCTGGTGCTGAAGACATCTAAGCAGGGTATGCAGTCCGTTTTGTACGGAGTCTTCTGTGGCGAGCTGCCTCCCATCCAGGAGGCAGTCTATATCCAGGAGTGTGATGTACGAGACCGACTCGCTCGAGCCGAGATGAATGATGTCGAATTGCAGAAGGAGGTGTTTGACAAGACCAAGCTCATGGTTGAGGTCATCGAGAAGAAGTCTGCTATTGACAGAAAGAAGCGGGAGGAGAAGCTCAAGAAGGAGGAGAAGCAAAAAGCCGACACTGCGCCAAAGTCTGAGTCTGGCTCAAATGTCAACGATGAAAAAATTACTCCTATCGAGGAGGAGGAAGAGGAGAGCACAACTACGGGATCCACGACATCTGGGGCTTCTCAGAAGAATGACAAGAAGCGACGAAACCGGAAGAAGAAGACCTAGGCAATTACTGTGATCGAGTGCACACGGATGGATAGATTGATTTGCTGTATATATTATAAAAGTTTGCATTTTACCTAGTCGTACTGTAGGTACCGTACGAGTACCAGAACGACATGCCTATTGATTCCGGTGCTACGATTCACTATGCATTAATATGCTAATCTTGTTGACTTCACCCAACTTACACCGGCTTTAACCGATTACTGAATGACTACCATACAGTGGGGGTTCCTGAACATGGTGAGACATAAACACGAGAGCTAAGAAACGGAGATAACCTCCTTACCTAACACAGAGACAGAAACATGGCTATATCAATGTAGTCTCACCAGAGACACTGAACAGTCATTTCTCCAATCTATTATACCCTGCAGACGAAACATACAAGGACATTCTGACGTCACCATAAGCGTTTGTGCACAACATTGTTATGATTCCATTATGCTGTATAGTTCGGGCTACTGTACAAGTATAAAGGTTTCCTATAGTTGCTCAACTGTACAACACTGTGCCACAGTGAAGGGGCTGGATGGATTCTAATCCGGCGTGCTCATGTTGGTATAGTTCTGCACTGTATACAGTTCGCATGTACCAGTACACCTATCGGACCGTCGCACCGTTACGGTGAATCTATGCATCGTATTCAACATTTCGAAATATCGAAGGCACCAAAAAGATGACCATTGTTGTAACTAGTTTAATGGGCCAACTAGCGGCAGGTACCGTAGTCGCATCGCACGACACGATCAGCCTCATCATTCCCAGTAACAACCTTGCTACAAGAAGATCAAAGTAAACAGGGCTGGATGAACCTAACACCTCAGGAGTGCTCCGATGGTTCCCCTACATTCCAGTGGGATAACAGACTAATCCGGTTAGCTCCAAGCAGCGAAGCCGTATCATAAACATGGAGTATGGTGTTGAAATTAAGCGATATTTAATTTCTCGGACCTTCCGTGTGTTTCCTGTCCTAGTCACGTGAAAAATTTTCATATTCCGGAATGTAAATTCCGTACGCGTCTGGTGTATGTCTCCTGTACCAGCACCAGTACGAAAAGGCTCTACCACATCCTCCCATGCACAAAACAATGTATGTAAGCACAAGAGACGATCGAATGGATGGAATTGCAGTACCGGTACCGACCAGCCGTATTCCATTGTCGTTTTGAGCCATGCAGATCAAGGGCCCCACCACTACGGAAAACGGTGGGTCCAATCTAACGCTTATCTGGTTTACAACCATAGGAGATTCGGACAATGTAACCATAGTATGTAGCTACTGGTACCGTCGTGGTTGCAACGGCACAATGTGAGGAACGGGAAGGGTGGCTTTCCTAGGAGCGTATAGAGTCAAGTGTGCTGCTTGTATATGGCTGCTTGTAAACAACTTCATATCGTACCGGTAGCTACGGTATGTATCGCACTCGTACCGCACTCGTTCCGTATACCGTCGTTGCTGGGTAACCGGTTTCCCGTTACCATGGTTACAACACCGCGTCCTTCTGCCTCCAATTCAGCCGGGTTTCAATGATTTCCTCGAATTAGACGCGATGTTAGTACTAGTTCACGTGTATATTGGCTTGAATCACATGATTCAGACACGATATCGCGTCCCACACACACGACACGAACACAGTTCCATCCCTTGTTAGTCTAACCCACTCGCGATTCGGCCCCCCAAGCATAACGTTGAACCTCTCCTACATGGATGACGCGGCACGCCCACGGTGTCGGAAATGGGCACTTTTGTATAGTTATGAAGGAATTGAAATGTCTCAACGCCAGGAGTGAAGAATCAGCCACGTGAAAAAAGACGTGTAGACTTCTTTCCCGTCCATTATCACGCCCTTATTGACGTGTATTACCGACTACCAGTACTCGTAGCGTTTCACCCTTGAACTGTAACTCTGAGCGGTGGTGGTAATAATTTAAAATGCCTTGTTGTGAACAACTCAGTTTGCGATGAGATGAGGAGGATCAGAGGGTAGATCGAGTGACCGACCTTTAGTTCTTTGTGTTCATCTTATGTGTCAGTCTCCACTTTTCGTGCAGTTCTTGCACAGCCTCACAGGAGTTGGGTGGAGGAAGCGGTTGGTCTTGGAATGAGCTGTCAACCCACAAACGGGGAAGATAAAATGGACATCCTCAAATGACCTACCAGGTACTGTAGTGTAATTTCAGGCTAAAGAGTATCAACTGCAACCTGCTGGAGACGCGTGTGGTTCCCCTGATGCTGAGTTTGAGGTTGAGTTAAGAGGAGGTGTGTCTCGACGTCGCGATGAGGAAGGTCGTGTGTCCTCAATAACTAGCAGAGAACGAAGTAATAAGAGAAACAGGAGCGATGTTTCACCCAAAGTACATTTCCTGTTTATTTTATTGATATGACCTCATCTACCTGGCACATGCCTTGTCACAGACTCACTTTTCTCCCCCACCACTACCTACATTACCTCTTTTGTCGTGCTGCCCGTTTCACTTCAATCTCGTTCGTATCGACCTTGTCTGGCGTTGCAGACGTCCAGACGAGCTTGGCAACGGCACATCCAATGCGCATTTCCGGGAAAAAAGCGCATGAGGACTCTAAAACAATGGGCGGATAGTGCAGAAAAATGCACACCAACTCGAAAAAACCCCCCACTTGCCCACTGTGAGTTCAGAGCACCCACCTGTGTCATACCTGCACAGCCCTACCTGGCTACACAGCCACTGTTGTGGGCTTCTGGGGAAAATAACTCGGGAGCCTAAACACGGTCAGCTCACCCAACAGGAAAGTCCCAAAGCCTAAATAACTTTAGCGCAAGGTTCGTTCTGTGAAGCGTGTTGTGAAAGTAGGAGTGTTGGTAGGGGCAGCTAAAAATAAATGCCTCCCTAACTTACAATAGAGCGGGGTCAGATTCAGGGGCTCAGGTGTAGAACTATACGAATAGACGTGGCGCTGTTGAGTGACCCATCGTGTCTAAGCCGTTGTAATGCCAAGCCAACCACCCCACATCTTAGCTAAATACCTCACACCAGTGGTGCAAGGGCGCAGATGCCGTCTCTTGGCTGCAAATTTAGGTTTTAACACAAGCGGTTCACGCTGTTGACAGGGTTTGGAAAAAGTTCAGCTTGCTTTGTCGTTGCCCAATATGGAAAAAGCCAATTGGATGTACAACAAACATATAGTGGTGGGTGTGCCCTGAAGCCGCCCTTTTTTCTCTCTTTCCTTCATATCACATACTCTCCCACACAAAAATGAAGTTTTCAGCGGTCTCAATCGCTGCTGCACTGACCTCGCTGGTCGCAGCAGCTGACGTTCCTTCCATTGACATTGTCGGCAACAAATTCTTCTACTCCAACAACGGCTCTCAATTCTACATCCGTGGTATTGCTTACCAACAAGACTCCGCCAACGAGACTGCCAAGGAGACCTTCTCGGACCCTCTGTCTGACGGAGATGCTTGCAAGAGAGATCTGCCCTACCTGCTCCAGCTCCGAACTAACGTGCTCCGAGTGTACGCCATTGACACTACCAAGGAGCACGACACATGCATGCAGCTCTTCAATGATGCCGGCATCTACGTCATCTCCGATCTGTCACAACCCGGCGAGTCCATCAACCGAAACTCGCCCTCATGGGACGTTGATCTCTACCAGCGATACACCAGCGTTGTCGATACTATGCAAAAGTACCCCAACATGCTTGGATTCTTCGCCGGTAACGAGGTCACCAACAACAACACCAACACTGATGCTTCTCCTTTCGTCAAGGCTGCTATCCGAGACATGAAGTCGTACATGAAGGAGAAGGATTACCGATCTATCCCCGTTGGATACGCTACCAACGATGACGAGAAGACCCGAGACAACCTTGCCACCTACTTCCAGTGTGGTAACGCTTCTGACGCTGCCGATTTCTACGGAATCAACATTTACGAGTGGTGTGGAGATGCCACTTTTGAGTCCTCTGGTTACGAAGAGCGAACCGAGGAGTACAAGAACTTCACTATCCCCATCTTCTTCTCTGAGTACGGTTGCAACCGAGTCAAGCCGCGACAGTTCTCCGACGTCCCCGCCCTCTTTGGTCCTAACATGACTGACGTGTGGTCCGGAGGTATCGTCTACATGTACTTCGAGGAGCAGAACCAGTACGGTCTTGTCTCCGTTTCCGGCTCTTCCGTTTCTACTCTCCAGGACTTCGACAACCTCTCTTCTCAGATGGCCAAGATCTCTCCTTCTTCCGTGAACTCCAAGGATTACAAGCCCTCTCAGACTGCTGGAGGTGTCGCTTGCCCCGACTTCAACGCCAACTGGAAGGGATCCCCTACCCTGCCTCCTACCCCCAAGGTTGGAACCTGTCAGTGCATTAACGACGGCTCTTCTTGTGTCGTCAACTCCGATACCAGCGCCAAGAACTATGGTGACCTCTTCGGTGAGCTCTGTGGTAACCTTGAAGTCGACTGCTCCGAGATCCAGTCTAACGGTACTTCCGGAGATTACGGAGACCTGTCTTTCTGTGACGCCAAGCAGAAGCTGAACTTCCTCATGGGTAAGTACTACGACTCCCAGAACGGAAACTCTCAGGCCTGTGACTTCTCTTCCCAGGCTTCCGTCGTCGAGAACCCCAAGACCGGCTCTGACTGCTCCAACGCTCAGGCTACTGCCGTCTCTTCCGGCTCTTCCGGCTCTTCCGGCGCTGATGCCTCTGGATCTTCCGGATCCTCTGGCTCCGGCTCTGCCTCTGGCTCTGCCGCCGCTGCCTCTGGCTCTGCTGCTTCTTCCTCCGATGGAGACAAGAAGAGCGCTGGTGCTTCTCTCCAGGCTGAGAAGGTCATCGCCTCCGTCGTGTTTGGTGCCATTGCCATCATGGCCGTTATTGTTTAACATTTTTAACCAAAAAATTCATAGATAATCATAATGCAAAAAAAAAAGATAAAAATGTGTTTTACGACAGTGTAACTTACGACTTTGGTACCAGTACCGGTAAATATAGTGATTTTTGTATTCTGAAAAGGTGATGCTCGTGTGAGCGACAGTTCTAAACTGTCTCAAGTTTTATAAACCACGTGGTACTGATAATGCGCCGTTTATCATCCAATCGGAAACATCATCAGAATTAAGGTTTTGTAAATTAGTTGGAACCCTCAACAAAGAGGGTCGCTGAATAGTTAAAGTAATAGCCTCAAAAGCGTTTTATTGACGAGGCGCTAAATGAGGCGCTTTTACAATGAAGCCCCTGACGTCTCATTAATGCGCGCGTCACGAAACACGTGTTTTACACAGCATGCGCATAGAATGTAATGGTCTAAATAAAAACGTCGAGGAAAATCAATAAATATTTGCAAATTGCATGAGCACGACTACACTCAATCGAAGCATACACCATCAAAAACTACACCATTTGCTTGTATGGACATGCCTAATTTGGCCGTGGATTATCAGATCTGCAGACGTGGCAGGACACTGTTGCTAAACGTGGAAACGTGGGAGACAAGCCCAGAGCTGTTTTGTAACCTGTTTGACGGTGAAACAATAGGTGGGGAAACAGCGAAGCACATGTATAAGTAGATACA
Organism: Yarrowia hollandica; assembly: GCA_900519065.1. Lineage (NCBI taxonomy): Eukaryota > Fungi > Ascomycota > Dipodascomycetes > Dipodascales > Yarrowia > Yarrowia hollandica. The sequence continues at coordinate 1,875,423 of ULGV01000004.1, read as the reverse complement.
CAACCAATATAGAATTACGAGCTCCTAGGCGCCCTGAGGCACCGTCCAGCCGTTCAGAATCTAACGACGAATGTGCTAATCACTCACCAGCAAAAACACAAAACTCTCCCAGCTAAACCTTAATCACGATCTTTGAAATTGTTACAAAACATTCGTGGCTGGTGTCAAAAGAGATTTATTTAGTATATTAATGTGAAATATTCATTAAAAAAAGGATACACAACCCGGGAGCTTGCCTATCAACCACCTAGAATACCTGTATTACTCTCAAATCATCATCGCATTTGTGCCCCTAACTACCCTGACAAACTCTAATATATGTGCCAAAACAGATGCCACAAGCTAAGGTCTTAATGGGGGGTTATAATAGAGACGCTAGAGATGGAGTGAAGGTGAAATATCGATAAAGGGAACAAAATATGGATTTTGCTATAATAAAAACCTTCAAAAAATGACGAAATCATTGCTAATAACGGACCCCAAGTTCGATCCAGATGGAGGTCTGTCAAAGCTTATTAGAAAGAACTACGAGTGCTATAAAAGGAGCAATAGTAACGTTAGAAGCGAATGGACAAATGGAAATGAAATAATTGAGCATCAAAAGGCCTCCAGAGAGGTTTTTTATACTTTTATTGCTCCGAACACGTTGTAAAAGGGTCTACTGTCAGAGAACAACACTATTGGGAAGCGAAGGTTAATGTGTAGCAGGCTCAGCTCTTCTATTTGAAGTAGCACGAGACCCGAGATTAAATCATGGTGTGTGAATAAATAAAGATGAATAAATTTCACACACTACCTAGATACACTGAAGATTACTTTTTCACCTCGGTAATACATGAAAAACAGCCTCTCCAAGGGCTTGAGTTGGTGAACTTTAAGTACTCTGCCGAAACTTTACTGACTGCTACAGGATCCACGTAACTACATCTCGTCTCTACCTCATCACCACCACCACCACACACCCAACATGTTCTACGTGGTGGCAGCGCTTGTGGCGCTCATTCTTGCGGTGTACATCGCCGTGTTTGCCTTTTCGCACAAACCACGACCTGTGCACAAGCACGAGCAGTTCTTCGAAACCACTGTTGACGACGGATCGGTGTCCACAAAACTGCCTCTCGTGGCTCTGGAGAAGCAGACGAACGACGATGACGTGTTTCTGTCGGTTGTGGTCCCCTGTTACAACGAGACCAAACGTCTGGGAGTCATGCTGGAGGATGCTGTCCCTGTTCTCGACAGTCTCCACCACCCCTATGAGGTGATTATCGTCGACGACGGGTCTCGAGACAAGACACCCGAGTTTGCGCTGGAATGGGCTGCTCAGAACATGAAGCCTGGAACCCTGCGTGTCACACGATTGGCTAAAAACAGAGGCAAGGGAGGAGCTGTTGCACACGGCATGCGGTTCTCTCGAGGCAAATACGTGCTTTTTGCTGACGCAGATGGAGCTTCCGAGTTCAAGGATATGACCCGTCTGCTGGAGGCTGTCGAGGTTAATGACGGTGTGGCTATTGGCTCTCGAGCCCATATGGTCGGCACTGATGCAGTGGTGAAACGGTCTTTTATCAGAAACTTTCTCATGAGAGGCTTGCATCTGCTTGTGTGGACTTTTGGAGTGCGAACTATCCGCGACACACAGTGTGGATTCAAGCTCTTTTCTCGAAAAGCTACCAACCAGATTTTCCCCTACATGCACACTGAAGGCTGGATTTTTGACGTGGAGGTTCTCATGCTGGCACAGCGGAAGAAACTGGCGATTGCCGAAATCCCCATTTCCTGGCACGAGGTCGAGGGCTCCAAAATCGACTTGGCAGCCGACAGTATCAAAATGGCCATTGATTTGGTCGTGACCCGAGTGGCCTACATCATTGGCGTCTACGGCGATCGAGACGTCAACTTCAAGGTCGAGGAATAACCTGGGGATTGTATTTATGTATTATAGACAATAATAGAGTGGATGGGAAAGGTCACAGGCGTGCAATTGTACAATATATGTTATGAGGCAACAATTGACAAAAGTACAAAAACATTACAAGCAAGTCAGCTATCATTTAAAGTTTAATATCCCCTATCTATTTTTATCAATCTCGCTAAACACTTGACATTTTTCAATTCGTTAACATGATATATCTAGTCTAGTCCAGCTTGTTGACTCGGTCACTATCTCCAACCTTGTAAACAATTCCAGAGACCTTACCGTTGTTGACAATCTCGTTCTCGGAGACAAAGTCGGGCTTGACGAGCTTGGGCCAGTTGACAAACTGCAGACCGTTCTTGGTCATGTATCGCACCGACCAGATGAGTACAAGAACCCAGAATCCGACAAACGACCGGCTCACCAGAGCAGACAGGTCCTGTCGAGGGAAGAGGGTGGCGCAGAGAATGAGCACCACAGCGGAGAGCACCATGTAGGGCACAGCCTGGAAGAGAATAGGCCGAACATCGTAGAATCGCGCAGGTCGTCCAGAGTAGGGAACGTAGTTGCCCAGGAACAGGTCAAACGAGTCCTGTCGAATACCGTCCTGGAAGTTGTTCTTGATGTATCGGGTGGCAGAGTTGAGACCATCGTTAAGAGCTCCCTGTTTGGTTCGCTTACCCAGACGCGTGAAGTCGGTCTTGAGGGCACCAGTTCCGGAGTAAGTGATGGAGACGGCGTTGGCGTTGTCGGCCCACACGTTTCGGAACAAGAGCTCGAATTTGGGCTCGGCACTTTCCCACTTCTGGCCGGGGGCAAGGATGCCGGCAGCCTCGAGCTGCTTCTGCAGAACCCATCGGCCAAAGGTAGACTGCACCACGTTAGTTCGATCAAGACAGTCCATGCAGTTAGTTCGCACCACAGAGGTCTGGTTGGCCTGGGGCTGCAGCTGGTGGTTGGGCATGAGGGTGGCCTCAAAGTAACCCTGGTTGTCGATACCCAGTTCCTGCAGCCGCTCAATCAGCAGCAGCACACGGTGCCATCGCATCTTGGAGCACTCGTGGTGGAAATCAAAGTACACGTAGCTGACCTGGTCCTCAGGATAGCCCAACTGGTCGATCAGCTGCTCGTAAGCACGCTTGACGGGCAGCTCGTAGCCCTTTTGGTTGACGAGGTTAACAAGGTAGTTTCGGCCGTATCGCTTAGTCTGGTCGTCAAAGTGCAGCTTAGCAGCATCGGTGGCGGGCTGACCAATCTGCAGGTTGGGCTTGTACTTGAGGTTAATGACCTCACCCCAGTAGACAGGGACGGAGCCTCGAGTTTGCAGGTAGGAGAAGACTCGAGGAGGCTCGGCAGATCCCTCCACAATGAGCAGCTGCTCGGTCTCGTTGAAGTTAGCCACGTCACCGTGTGCGTCGATGCCTCGTCGGAAGTATCGGGTTCCTGCTCTGTGTCGTGATCGTCGGGTGATGACACCAAAGGTGACGCTTCGGCCATTGATGGTGCTCTGGGCAAGCTCCACAAAGCCAAAAGACATGGGGGTCACAAAGAGAGCAACGCCAGGCTGAGTTCGGGCAGCGTCAATCAGATCTGTGCAAACGTACTTGTTCCAGAAGAACCGCTCGTCGGCAGTCTCAAACGACACACCAGGAGCTCGCTGGGCGTGGCTCTGGGCCTGAAGCGATGTGGTAAGATCCCAGGTTCGGCAAAAGTACAGCCGCGAGCTGTCAAGGTGGAACTGCAGAATCTTGAGATACTGCTGCTCCTGGGGGTCGGAGGACACGTTGTTGATGGGCAGAATGTCAAAGGCGGTGACCCGGTGGACCTGCTGGCCGAAAATGGCACCCACGGTCTCGGTCTTGGTCGCCAAAATAATGTACTGCGATGCCAGGAGCCGGATAGTACCCACAATTGCGGCAATTTCCTTACCGCCAGGAGCAACGACGCCCTCATTGGCAGCAATTGCTCCAGAACCCTTGGCAATGGTCAGCGAAGTCTTCTCGCCGGGCAATTGGAAGTAATATCCGTTAACGTCCTCGGCGTATTTCATGTTTGTGATGTGTGAATAGACGATGTCACAGACTGGATGGTGATGACATGCTGCAAGACGTGAGATATGCGAGTTATGTGGTGACTAAATAAGGTTGGCACGTGAAGAAAGCTTGCCAGACAAATACAGGGGCAGTGCATCCCCGCTTGTCAAAACCGGTGTGGAATCCGGTGTGAAAAAATATAACAAGGCTTGACTATACCTGAGTCATGGCCAGGATTTATGAGCCGAACAGGCGAATCTCACATTTCCACTCATGTCAGATAATAGTATGGTTCACTAGCACCATCATCACGTCTCCTGCAAGAGTATGTCGGTGACATGGAACATGCAGTTTTCGCAAGCTCGGAGGTACTTAATAAAGGTACACAGGGATATATCGGAGATATCACGTGACTCACAAAAATACACGAGCCCAGCCCTGGAAATACCCCTGGTATACAAGTAAGCTTTGTGACGTGTCAAGTTTGTGATTTTCAAACCGACAAGCAATTTATCTTGGCAGTCTCATTCGAGTTTCACATGGGGTGGAGCCAAAACACATGCCTTCCAGTGCCACAAAAAATTGAGGGGTTGTCACATGACTACATAATACATTTTCTCTCTTCAAAACGGAGACGCAACGCGAGATAGTATAGCAGTACCGTACCTATATGATCCGAAACTCACACTTTTCAACTAAGACAGCGATTGAATAATATATTCCGTTCTCAAATTGGTATCGTCACTCTCGAGGACGGGCCAGTCAAACCTTAACGACGAACAAAGTTCCGTATATTCAGATACTGGTTACGGTAGCTACCGGTACTGGTACTCGTACTGCCCTTTTGATTCTGTTCGAGTCGTTTTCGTTCATTGTTATTAATTGAAGAAAAAGATGGTTAAATGTAGAGTCTATGAGCCAAATAGATAATAATGAAAAAGAATGCTTATATAATAGGTCTTTGTTTTGTTGATTTAGGTGCACCTGTAATTAGTTCTTGCTATTGCTGGTAGAGCCAAGACCGGTTTTATGTCCAATATAGGTGGTACCAGCGTACAGTACGATAGTAGCACTGTACTTCTCAGGCACCAATTTGTAAGATCTACCCGTGGTTTTGTAGCCAATATAATTATCAACGGCGAAACGCCCTTTGACAGTCGGGACGTTATATATTCTAATATTAGCTACCAGTAATTATCTACCAGCGGGAGTATGTACCAGCACTAAGATACGTAATTATAACAAATATGACAGCTTGAACTCATCACAGCACTTTACAGGAATTTGTCTCGGGCGAGACAAGAAGTAGAGAATTCTGACACAGTGTGCATTCCTTCCGAGAATCCATGTTTTTTTTTGTGGTTTCACAGCATCCTACTGGTACCTGGTACCTGGTACCTGGTACCTGATACCATAGTGTTAGAAAAAGTACAAGTTACGTCATCACTCAAGTCCCAAAACGTCACCTACCTGCATTTATGCACTGCAGTCATGACCCAACCAATAATACGCGTTTCACTGCGGCTGACCAGCCCACCTTGATAATATCACATAAACACGTAGCCAGCACCGATTATTCCCCACCGGAACATATCAATCCCTTACCACACCGAATCACAACCTCACTTAACACAACACATTCAATCTTCACATACGAAGGATACTGAATTGAACACTAAAGGGGATAATCGTGCTGGAGTACTCACACTGCTTCAATATATTTGTCTCTCTCTCTGTTCGAAACCCTATCCCTAGTATTGTTAAGGTTTACTTCACTCCCAACTAATCCAAATCCACTTTACATAGTACATATTATCGTGCATATGGAAAGGGCGATTATGCAGTATGATTAGTAATCAGAATACAACGAGATTAATTCCGCCAGGCTGTCATCATGCACGCACATTCCAGGATGTTAGAGTAGCGCCGGAGGACACATTGCAGTAATTCGAAGATATTTTTTTTTTTCTCTCAGGGGAACGCCTTTATTGGTCATGGAATTTGCCCTTTACACATGGTACCAGCGGTTTTTTATTGCACACACCACCCCGACGAATATTTGATTTGTATAAAAGATGGTATATTGTGAGGTCTGGGCGAAGTAGCTAGTAGACATAAATGGCTTAGCGTAGACACCCCTGTTAGTGCTGGGACGTGGCTAGCGTCCAGGGAGAGTGGCAGGGCGGCTAGTGATTGTTACCTCAAACGACAATACAGTTTCACGGCCAATATGACAGATGAAGAAAAGATGGGATGGGCTCCAGTTGAATGTACACATTGCCGAACCCCTTCTTGTACATCTGTTTTTTTTACTTGTAAATTGTGTTTTTTGTGGTGTGCGACATCATTTTCATAAGCTTTAATTCACCCGCAGGTCAGGCTACTGTACTGTATGCCGACTGCATTGGTTCACGCCCCCTCCCCACTCGGCATTATCAATACCCCATTCGGAAGTTGGAATTGAGCACCTTTGGAGAGGTCAAGTGACTCAAATTTATACCTCAGTCCTACTACATTGGTCCGACGATTGCCAGGCAAGTTTTGTCTAGCTAGTACTGTAGCTATTCTCCCTTTTTTCCCACGTTCCCCACACAACTTTATCGGTCAGCCTGCGATGATTAGTTAACTTAATCCATCCATCTATTTAAACCCTTCTAGGTCTCCTCGCAGAAAGTAATAAACACAGATTTCAACATGGGAGAATTATCAGGAAAAACAGCAGTCGTTTCAGGAGGCTCGGGAGGCATTGGATTTGCAATTTGCACCAAGTTTGCTCAGCACGGAGCAAAGGTCATCATTTTGGACTACAACAAGGAGGCCATTGACGAAGTACTCCCCACTCTAGTTACCCCTGAGGGTCAGAAACACGAGGGTCACTTTTACGATGTCACAAAAGATGATAAACCCCCCGTTGATTTTTCCAAGGTCGATATCCTGCTCAATGGAGCCGGTATTGGTAACGGAGGCTTCCTTGAATCGATGGAGAATGAACTGATTGAGAGAATCATTGCTACCAACTTGACGGGTGTCATCAAGCTTACCAAGTACGCCATGGAAGCCTGGTTCGAACGGGCCGATTCTCGTACCAAAGAGCAGGGTAATGGTGTTGTGATCAACATTTCCTCAATTCTTGGTCTCAGAGCCATTACTCCAGCCCTGACGGTTTATTCTGCTTCCAAGGGAGGAATAATCATGTTCACAAAGGCCCTGGCTGTGGAAGGAGGCCCTCATGCCATCAGAGCCAATGCTATTTGTCCAGGATATGTCCGAACCAACATGACTGAGTTTATGGAATTGCCGGATCCCTCTCCATTCCAAGAGAAGGACGACACTGGAGATGTCTCAAGAGAATCTATTGCAGGTGCTGCATTCTACTACGCTACCAACTTGCAGGTTTCTGGAGCTATTTTGTCTGTAGACAAAGCCATGGCTGCTCTGTAGAAGACGAGAAACTGACTACCATATAACTATAGCGAGTAATGAACTTGAGAACCAAGCGAGTGCAACTAACCCCGAAAGCTGTCTGATTCTGTATCTCTTGACTTCTGGTAATAATGTAGTCAAACCCACTTCTGCTTGATCCTGATCGCAATTTTACATATAACCGTCATATCGGATAAAATAAATATTCAGTCCACTGGAGGCTTTCAAATGATATATATTAATACACCTCCAATTTCATGTAAAATGATTGACACAGAATGGCTCTGCTTAGAGAACGGTCCAAATAGACAAGTCAGGCCGTGCCGGAATTGAAGTGATAAAATGGTGAAATAAGAGCTTTATTACAATATCTAGAGTCCATATTTTCACCGAGATACAATTATATGCCTGGGTAACCTCTGGAGCACTCTCAAATCGCAACCGAAAACGGCGATTACATAAGCATTTTTAAAATTGCAGACCCCAATTTTTCAGCTTCTCCAAAAAAATCGCGGATTTAGCTCAGTTGGGAGAGCGCCAGACTGAAGTCATTCTTCGGTCAGAAAGTAATCTGGAGGTCCTGTGTTCGATCCACAGAATTCGCAGTACAGCAGCAGACGCTGCCATGTCTTTTTTTTTCGTCTCGTTTTCTCATCTTTTTGCACCGCTCACCTGTATGTTGGTGCACTGAACCTTATTATTGGAAGAATCATATTGTGATCTGAACCTTATTTGGCGTGATGCTCGAGAGACAGAACCAGGTCTCTGGATAATTGCGTTTCTGGTATCGTAGGATCTCAACTATCGCACCAGGGTGTCAATAATGTGGCACCGGTACCTTCTGGATGGGGGTGTGTACCGTACAATACATTGTGCGGTATACAATCGACCGACTTGATCCATTAATACGTTTCTATAATAGAATTAAACTAGAGAGAGTGACCATTAATTCAAGAAATACAAAGCAAAGAACGGTACGTTCTATACTGTGCTTTGATCATACAAGTAGCTGTGCTTAGACCCAGAGTAGTTCTCTGATGCCCCTGCACTTGTCTTTCCGTCGTTGAGAACGATTAGAAACCCAACGAACCAGGACCGTAGAAGATAAACTTGGGGGCCTGTCCCTTAATAACGGCAACAGCAGCAGCGAGATCATCAGCGTTGAGGAAATCAACATGACCCTGCTCCCAGAGAGTAGCCATAACGCCATCTCTCAATCCAGAGGGCCACTGGGGGGTGTTCCAGTACCGTGCCTTGATGCCACGTTCGTGAGCAGCATCAACCTGTCGCTGAACCTTTTTGATTTGGCTAGACACCAAAAAGGGCGACCAGGGCTGCCACACAATTCCAATATCCTCAAAGAAGTTTGTGGAGGCAAGAGGAGCCACTGACGCATCCAGATTGGACACATTGCTGAGAGGGCCGTCAAAGAAGTAGTCACGAGAGTCGGTGTCCTCAATCAGGGAAAGGGGAGTGTTTCCGGTACCCACAATAGTGATTGCTCGCTCATGGATGGTTCCGTTTTCCAGAAAGGTTAGCCATCCACGCTCTCGAAGGGGCTCCAGAGCCTCGACAACATACGGCCAGGTGGAGACACCATCCGTCTTAACGTCAATGAGAAGCTGAAGGGGTTTGGTGGCATTCTGGGAGTAGATACCGTTGATATCGTCTCCAGACTGCTTGTTTTGGCACTTGAGCAGGTCCACCAGGGGCTCAATGTAAAGAGAAGAGAGAGTCTTACCCTTGACGAGGTCGGTAGGCACGTGACCGACCTCCAACTCGTCATTTACCCACCAGACATCGGCCTCCACAGAGAGACAGCCGTAGGAGAGCGCCTCAAACAATGGTGTGGCTCGAGTGTAATCGTTGTGGGAGTGAATGGGCATGGGTTCGGCTGACAGGTCAAACTTACACTGCTGGGCGAGTTTGAGATCACTGGCGAAGTCGGCCGAAACAAGTGGAGCTGCCACCAGGACAGCAAGCGATTTAAGCGAAAACTGCATTATGTTGTGTTGTGATGTGTGTAGTGTTGTGTTTAGATTTGATGTGTGGTATGTGTTGTGTGATCCACCAACGACGTCGAGGTTCAGTTGTTAAGCCGAAATGGAGAAATATACTGATGTTTCTAGTATCTCACTGCGCGTTTCTATCGTTATCACGTTTGTATCGTCGAAGCGTGGTGGCGATGAGATGATTGTTATGAACGTACTTGTAGTGCGGGGTTGGTGTGGTAATCGGTGCCTGAAAAAAGAGTCGGAATTAATGGCAAGAGGGGGTAAACACTGTCGTTTAAGTATTCAATCTGGGTCCAGAACGGTCGTCTTTGTCGTCTTCTCGACCTTGTTCTTGCAGAATTCTAGTGTGTGTAGGTGTGTGTTTGACAGCTTCCAGCAATTAAAGGTTAAATCGAGAGCTATTGTTCCCTATCGTTTAGGGCCAAAGGTGGAGGTTGGAAGGTTGACAGAATAGGCTAACAACGGTGAACAGGGCTCGTATCCCCTTAACCTGACAGATCTGATAGATACTCGGCAAATTTCTTTCCAAAAACGCCCACTGTTCGGCCCATCGCATTGTCTCTGTGTTACATAATCTTGCATGCGTGCTCGTGATTGTGCATAGAGGTGGAGACACGTGCCTGACTAATTTCGTGTTAATAAAGGAGTGCTAAGTATACACAAGGAGAGGCTGGTTGAACGTCGTCACGTCGCCACACTAACTGTTTCAGATTTAGTAGAAAAAGTGGATAAACTTTGTCAAAAGATCGATATTGACGAATGCCAAAAACACGTGGGCTAAAACAGGCTCATACACGTGGATAAAGAAATGAGATAGAACCGGCGGAGTGGCTTAATTGACGATATTGATAGGGAATACGACGATNTGGCTCGAGTGTAATCGTTGTGGGAGTGAATGGGCATGGGTTCGGCTGACAGGTCAAACTTACACTGCTGGGCGAGTTTGAGATCACTGGCGAAGTCGGCCGAAACAAGTGGAGCTGCCACCAGGACAGCAAGCGATTTAAGCGAAAACTGCATTATGTTGTGTTGTGATGTGTGTAGTGTTGTGTTTAGATTTGATGTGTGGTATGTGTTGTGTGATCCACCAACGACGTCGAGGTTCAGTTGTTAAGCCGAAATGGAGAAATATACTGATGTTTCTAGTATCTCACTGCGCGTTTCTATCGTTATCACGTTTGTATCGTCGAAGCGTGGTGGCGATGAGATGATTGTTATGAACGTACTTGTAGTGCGGGGTTGGTGTGGTAATCGGTGCCTGAAAAAAGAGTCGGAATTAATGGCAAGAGGGGGTAAACACTGTCGTTTAAGTATTCAATCTGGGTCCAGAACGGTCGTCTTTGTCGTCTTCTCGACCTTGTTCTTGCAGAATTCTAGTGTGTGTAGGTGTGTGTTTGACAGCTTCCAGCAATTAAAGGTTAAATCGAGAGCTATTGTTCCCTATCGTTTAGGGCCAAAGGTGGAGGTTGGAAGGTTGACAGAATAGGCTAACAACGGTGAACAGGGCTCGTATCCCCTTAACCTGACAGATCTGATAGATACTCGGCAAATTTCTTTCCAAAAACGCCCACTGTTCGGCCCATCGCATTGTCTCTGTGTTACATAATCTTGCATGCGTGCTCGTGATTGTGCATAGAGGTGGAGACACGTGCCTGACTAATTTCGTGTTAATAAAGGAGTGCTAAGTATACACAAGGAGAGGCTGGTTGAACGTCGTCACGTCGCCACACTAACTGTTTCAGATTTAGTAGAAAAAGTGGATAAACTTTGTCAAAAGATCGATATTGACGAATGCCAAAAACACGTGGGCTAAAACAGGCTCATACACGTGGATAAAGAAATGAGATAGAACCGGCGGAGTGGCTTAATTGACGATATTGATAGGGAATACGACGATTGAATTGGTCTAAACGCACCTTTAAAATATCTTTACGTCAAGTATTCACACTATTGCTCGTAACTTGCAATTCCCCCCCCCCCTATGAAGCTGGTCAATACAACAACTCGTGGAATCAAACAGAAGCTGAGAGATGTTCTTTTAAAACAATTGCAATGGTGCCTGATTCACTTGTAGGGTGCAAATGGATAATTATTGTAACGGTCCGAAGATCTGTGTGGCTGGTATGCGCGAGAACCGTGTGACACTAATTACTTTTGATCTTATAGATAACTCCAAGCGCGGATTAATTAAGGAGATAGGCTAGTCTGCAATTTAAACCCCCATGGTCTATTTCTGGTACCGTGATACATCTAGAGTGGACACAAGAAAAATGCTTGTAACCATCGACTGGTTTTAGTACTCGTTCATTATTGTCCTCCTTTAGCAACATTGCTCCGGCATACGTGCGACCCTGCATAACCACAGACAACTGGAATCCGCTGGAGAGGAATAATTAATTAATATTAAGGAGTTCTTAGTCAAAAATATAGTACTGTACCCGTGTTAGTAGAAAGATAAAAAGGGCCAGATTCAATTATACTGCCAGCCTCCGAAATGGTAGCACCAATGACGCGTATCACGGTCTCCCATAATGAGGCGACATTTACCGAGGCTCACCTGCTGGACCGACCTACAAAAGAATGAGAAAAAATTACTGCTATACATATAGCCACATAATTACCAATTTAAAACCTCATATTCTACATAGAGTACCTGGAAACAACCGTACAGTGCCAGCAGATAGTGCAACCCTCAATTAATCCAAAAAGCCCCTGATATTGACTAATAAATTACGTAAGCAGTGATGGACACTCGGACGTTTTGTCTCATCCACTCACATCACACCTGCATCTCGCTGCTGGGGGACAAAAAAAAAGGCAAGTGGTGCCGGTATGCAGACAGTATCGTACAGGGACAGGGCCGGACTATTTAGGCCTCATCGCTCTGTTTCTCCTCAAATCATCTCATCCCCATCACATGCAGTTATATTTCATAAACCTTTGTGTGTAGCCGAGCAAGAAAGGGGGAGATATTTTTGTTGAAAACCGCTCACCAGTGTTATTTGCACGCATTTATTAATCAGTCAGACCTTATATTACAGATAGTGCATAGTCCATGTGCCAAGATCGTATCCAGGTACTACTAGCCCAAACCACGCTACTGGTACCCTCATCACCATCACCGGTCCCGCTACTTAATTAAATCCATGGGCTAAAAACCACTCGCACAGCCTCGTGATATGCTCTGTTATTCACTCTAAACCCTGTCCAGGACGTAGAGTTCGTCTTTGTTTTTTGTACGTCATGTGGAGATGTACCCACCCGCCAAGAAATGTGGTGGATATGCATGCATGGGTTTCTTTCTTTGTACAACTGTGATTGGGGAATGAATGTAGAGCACAGGAGGAAAAAACATCCTCACATTTTACTGTGTGAACTACTGTAGATGACTACCTGGTACTTCCGCCCAGCCATTTAGGTTACAATCATATTCAGCACCAATTATAAAATTTCCTTTAGCTAGCTTTTTACTTTAGCTACCGTACTTTTATAGTATATGCTGGGGATAGAGGAGACGACGTCTGAAGACGAGCGAATATTGGGAAACAAGAGAACTTCAGAGTGTATTTTCTGAAGATAAGATGGTGATTGCATCAGTAAAATTTTCATGAATTCCTTTCTTAAACCCCCCTATCTCTATTAGTTGATGACGTTTTGAAGACCCCTACACCACCTCAATAAACTTCTGCATGCTTAATTCACCGTTTTATGCACAGTAAATTTAGACTGCATCCGTCATAAGCCTCATCACAAAACACCTCTGGGTTAAAACACCCAAAAACGCTGTGTAGGTCGCCACAGAAGCGCCAACGTTACCAGCAAGCACTCCAAACAGCTATTGTAGCTCTTGCATCCAACGACATCGTTCTCCCGCTACCAACACAGCCTTCCACCAGTCGTCGATCGTCTACACAACAGGTGAGGTAGAATGGAACTGCCAAAGAAACCCAGGACGTTCAAAAAAGGACGAGACGACCGTGTGGGACTCACAGCTCTTGGAGCTGATCCCGAAAAGGCCCGACAAGACCAACTAGACCTTCTGCACCAGGTCACAAACGCCAAAGATGTGGAGGGGTATCGATATCTGCGAAACCTGGACTTGCAGGTCGGTTCTTCGGGGTTTGCTACGTGGTACATGGTTTCGTCGAGTTTCCCACTCATTGCAGCAGCAATCGGTCCTCTGGCGAACATGTGTGCTATTGCTGCCCTGGCAGAACCATGGCTTTACTACCCGAGTCACAACCACCCCAAGGATAATGGAGGTACCAAGTACGACACTATCAAAGACAAACCGTGGATCACGGCGCTAAACGCAGTTTCGTTACTCTTGGGAGTCTTATCAAACTTATCGCTGCTGATGAATTTTGCAGGAAGAATCAATTACACGTTTTCCCAGGTGTTCAGTATAGGAGGGTTTTTTGCAGCGGGCATTATTCTTATGGTTCTGACAATGATCTGCAAATACAAGCTGTTGACCGACGAGCTGGGGCTAACTTCATCTTTCTGGCATGCCGTTCTTACAGCTACTTGCTACTTTGCAGCTTCGTTATTGCTGCTGGTCAACGAAATTGGACACTTAAGAGGATATTACGGAGCAACGTTCAACCTTAGCAAGGCTCAACGAAGTCTCATGCTGCAAAACATTGCCCTGGTGGTATGGATTGCGTCCGGAGCTGGATTGTTTCAGTACCTGATGGATCTTAGTTACCCCGACGCAATGTATTTGTGTCAGGTTTCTCTGTTGACGATCGGATTGGGAGATGTGCATCCTCTTCGAGTAGTCAGCAGAGCTCTTATGATCCCCTTTGCTCTTATTGGAACACTGTTGCTGGGTCTGATTATCGCATCAATCAGAAGCATGATTTTGACGTCGTCCTCAGAAACGCTCACTTGGAATTTCGCAGAGAGAAGCCGAAAAAGGGAGATGATGAACCTCAAGGACAGTGACGAATACGACGAGCGCAGGGGGTTTGACAAGATGCGTGAGTTTCACAACCAGGCCGAGAGTTACAAGACTTGGCTTCATCTGTTTTTTGCAGGAGTGGTCTTCGCAGCCTTTTTGACCCTGGGTGCTCTATGTTTCTATTTGGTGGAGGAAGACTGGACTTATTTCGACGGTATTTACTTTTGCTGTCTGTGTCTTCTTACTATCGGATATGGTGACCCTTCTCCGGGCTCAACGGTTGGACGTTCATTTTTCATCGTATGGTCCATGGCCGCCGTTCCCATGATGACTATTTTGATTTCGTCCATGGGAGATACCATCATTCGCAAGGTGATGGATATGTCCGACCGTATTGGAGATTGGGCATTGGAGTTCCATGGATTTGGATTGCCTCATGTGAGCACTCGCAGCACTACAGCTGTCAACGACAGCACACAAGCGGCGCAGGTCGCAGAGGATGGTGACGTCGAATCTCCCCCCGGCTTCCACCACCGTGCTTTGTCGCTGTTCACATACACGAGACGAAGCCGAGACAATAACACCAATGGGACCAAAGACAAGCTTGACTCCACATCCTCAGACGCAGACAGTGTGTGCGAGAAAGCTCCCGAGCCAGTGGACAATTTCCCTACCGGCGATTATTTTCAGGATCTCAGCAGCACCATCGTTGAACTCACTCTGGCGCTGCAGCGGACGTTCAACAAGGAAGTCAACGAGCCTCACTACAAGTATTCATTTGACGAGTGGAAGCGAATGTTGAAACTGTGTTCCAGGCTGCTGTATCTGCGCAATCCGGAGGCGTTCAAAAAGAAGAAAATGTCGCCGGACGAACGAGCCGACAGAGTCATGCAGGGTGATGCCGAGGGCGATTCTGAGCTCGAGGAAGAGATCTGCTCCATCACTTCTATTCTTCAGGAGGATCAAAACGAACAGGCGATGGAGACGTTGGAGAAGCAGGGCTTGCCGATTCCCGAAAACCGTCAAAACGCAAGCTCCACAGGTATGAACAGTGCTATCAGTGTAGGAGCGATTATCAGCCAGAGTGCCAACAACTCTAAACGCCTTAGTCAGGGACAAAGTGCTGCTACTGGCCCTGAAATCAAATTTGACGAGCCTAAAATGCCAAACCAGCCCTCGCAATCAGGAGAGGCCCAAGGTGGAGACAGCACCGACGAGAAGTCCCAATCTCGGGTGGAGAAACACATGTCAGAGATTCTCCCCCACTACTGGCTTTCTGATTTATCTCCATTGCGGTTCCCAGTCCGTGAAAACCGTATCTTCAACAAGAAGTACCTCAATACGTTGGAGGCAGTGTCTTTACTCCTAAAGGATGCTTTGGACAGAGCTGAGGGGGGCTAATCTGAGCACTGGGGACTTTACTCACGTGGCCTCTGAGGGGATCTAACACACGTGAGTTTCCTGATGCGGAAGTTGGAGACGTGCGTCATTTGCTAAGTTGTCGTGCGCCGACGACGATAAGGTTAGTGTGGGGCTGCTTTAGGGCTGTGCGTTTTGCGGAGATGGTGGATAATGGACAGACATGTGGGATATCAAGGGGTGCGTTGAGTCTTATTGTTTCAGGCAGCGGGGTGTCAGCCAGTGCTGCCGCGTCAGTTGACTGTTTTCTGCAGCCTGTCGGGTTTGTTTTAGTGCGCCAATCAAGTCGTACTAGTCTTATCAGTCGATCTAGCCCATGAAACAAGCACACCTGACTGTTGGCAACATTTTCACCGATGTACCTGTGTTTCGGCTTATTCTGTGTTATACTGAGTTTGTATTCCAGTGTTTCTTCATTTACAGTTTTCATTTCCCAACTCAAGCGCATCCACATTACTCATGGAGCCTGGCTGTGCAGATGCGCAACTGTATCACAGATACGGTTGTGCGACAAGAATGAGGATGTTTTCGTGCGAGTAAACAGCCAATAATTGTGGGCCAATAACATGGAAATAGGAGGGGGGGAAAAGTACTATAGACATAGACATTGCATAGATATATTTATTACATAATAACAAGGGGCATAAAGTGATCTGTGATGTGTGTACAGCTTTTTGTTCACCCTGTGCAGAGGATCCGGTCAGCCCCACTATAAGCCTCACAAAAGAGGGGAGTGGGGGTTTGTTTGTTCCAATATGGTAGTCAGACACAGAAGCCTCAATAAAAATTTGGTGTTTTAGATGTTATACCACATATACGCCTCGTTTAACAGTAATTACAATGTCTTTGCGTGCTCTACTTCATATCTCGTATCTGACTGTCATGTTATTGGACTGCTCTGCTATCTATCATTACAATCTCGGCTGTCTTAAGCGCAAGTTTAAAAGTCGGCGAATTTAAGGTTTCAGGTTAAACTTCTACTAGTGTAGACTGGAGTTAGTGGACATGACGTATTGCTCGTCCAGGGTACAACAGCCAAGTAATTTAATACAGTACTTGGTAAACCAAGCAATGGGTTGGGTTATTTTTCAGGCTTGGCATGTCTTGGCATTTTCGGGTATATCACGAACCTCCTATTAACACCGTATTCCACCACGGAACAGACAAAACTCTACGTTAGTTAAACACGCAAGATAAGATAGCAGCCCTGGAGCAAGACATGATTCGATGGTGTTACCGTTTAAGGAAATCCATGCCGGAAGGAATATCGTGGAGATCAAACGTCTGAGAGCAGGAACTACTTGCATATATAAAGCGATGGCCCTCGTGAAGTACAAAATATTGACACTCATCGAACACCAAGCAATACCGACAGCAAAATGACGTCTAGCATGTCACTCTCTCAGTCCCCCGTCAATGACATTGATGGGGAGAAGAATTCTATTGGAAAGCTCAGTCTTGACTCTGATGTTGAGAAATCGTCTCCTGGGGTGATTCTCGATACCCAAATAATCGATGAGGCCACGAATAAGCGAATCCTGCGTAAAATTGATCTCTGTCTCATGCCTCTGATGATGTTCATCTACGTTGTTCAGTTCATGGACAAGAGCACAAACTCTCTGGCTTCAGTGATGGGTATGAGACAGGACCTTGGAATGAAGGGTGATGATTACTCATGGTCGGGAACCTCTTTTTACATTGGATACTTGGCATTTGAATTCCCCGCAGTATACATGCTGCAGAAATTCCCCATGGCCAAGACTCTGTCTGTTTTCGTCGTTCTATGGGGAATGATTTTGTGCTGCCATGCTGTCCCCCGGTTTGCCGGATTCATTGCTCTGAGAACGCTGCTCGGCATTCTTGAATCTGCCGTGACCCCCGCCTTTGTCATTTTGACTGCCCAATGGTACAGACGAGAAGAGCAGTTCCTGCGAACCTCAATTTGGTTTGCTTCCAACGGTCTGGGGTTGATTCTTGGCTCTCTGGTGGCTTACGGACTGACTGAAAACCATCACCTGCCTATGCACGGCTGGAAGCTTCTTTTTATCATCACCGGTGTCTTGACCATGGCTCTCGGGTTTGTCATCTTTTTCCACATTCCTGACGAACCATCCAAGGCCTGGTTCTTGACTGAGGAAGAGCGAAAGCTAGTGTTGGCTCGAATTGCGACCAACCAGCAGGGATTCGAAAACAAGACATTCAAGAAGGAGCAGGTATGGGAAGCCATTACCGACATTCGAACCTGGCTGTACTTTTTGTTCTCAGTATCCAACAATATCCCTAACGGCGGCCTGACAAATTTCTCCACCATTCTTCTCTCGGAAACCATCGGCCTTGGCCCCACCCGGGCTCTGCTCATGCAAACCCCCCAGGGAGGAGTGGAGTTTGTGGGATGTATTTTCCTTGGATGGATCGTTCAGAGAACCGACAGGCGGTGTTTGATCGCAACCATCGCACAGTGTATTGCTCTAGTAGCATCGTGTCTGCTTGCGTTCCTCCCTCATAGCCAGGGAGCAGGTCTTTGTGGTCTGTATCTCGTCATGCTCTACCCTATTGGTCTCATTTGCGTCCTTTCTCTGGTCGCTTCCAATACTGCAGGTCACACTAAGAAAGTCACCGTCAACGCCATTCTGCTTATTGGATACTGCCTGGGTAACTTGCTTGGTCCCCAGACTTTCCGAGCTGAAGATGCGCCTGCATACACCGCCGCCAAGATCTGTATCGTTGTCTTCTTTGGTCTGGCAATTGCCATCACTTTGGCCATTTGGTATGTGAATGTGCGAGAGAACAAAAAGAGAGACCAGCTGTATGGAGGAGACATTACCGAGGCCGAGCTGTTCGAGTTGCAGACTGCTGATTTGACCGATCGTCAAAACAAGCATTTCCGATATGCCTTTTAGGTCGAAAAATCCGAGGGTGGTGCTGATTGTAGTCCCTTTTAGTTAATTTATTGTGTTTGAGTTGATATTAGTGTTGAGAAGAAAGGCATGTGCGTATTGTAATCGAGTATTTGAAGGCGAACGATCGTTGATGATTGGGTGTTTGTGTTTAGTATGAAGAGATGAATCATGGGTTGCAAGGGGTTGAAGGACATGTCGTATGTATCAGAGAACTGTGGCAGAAAACATAAGTCTAAAAAAGCTAGAGCAGATTTCTGAAGCTGTGCTCAAAGGTACTAGTACAGCTGAACCTGAGTGGCCGGACTTTGTGACGTTAACTTTGGCGTTTCAATCTTGTGTTTTTGCGTTGTTGTTGCTGACAGTGTCTGAACAAGGGTATCAACTGTTGAAAATGTAGACACGCAGGCTCCATCATAATTACTGTATTGTGGTGAAGTGAATGTCGATTCGAAGGGTTTGAGGTTGTGGTCAGCATCAACTGTGGCACAGAACTTGACCGTTGAACACCTGGCCCGAAAAGGGGTAGAATGCCACCTGGGTCTGGTATGTATCACTTGGAAAGCAACAAAAGGGGATTCACGCTTAGTCTTATAGTTATAACATGACACACTCGTAACCCCAAAGGTATCCTAGAGCCTATTCTTCAGGGTGCGTACACCACTCACAGGGTTGCAATTTTATATGGCCAGAAGAACTATAAAGTAGAGAGACAAGATGAAATACACATCTTCTGTAAAAAATTCTAGTTGAGATACTTTGTTCTATTCGGCGTTGGTCATGCCATTTGTTAGCGGATGTTTTGCTTATTGCAAATTAGCGAAACCGTGACGGTGCCAAACAAGATTAATGCCAAACTTGCTCACGTGATTAAACTGTATCTACTTATTTGCAAATAATGACCGGGTTAGCTCTGCGATAGCAACACCGGTTCTGACCTGGCAGTTTCCTGTTTCTCGGATATAATTGCCTAATAGGGAAATGTCTGCATGCAACTTCCTATTTGGTACTATATATGGTTATACCTTCCTAAAAAGGAAATTTAAGATAGGATCCCGGGTGTTGTCCAACACAGCCAATAATGATGAATCAGAAGTGGAAAATGCACTCATGACATGATTTCATACTTGCTTAAAAATGCTTCAGCTTGTTAGTAAACTTGTATTACGTCAGCTAGCTGTTCTCAGTTCACTATATCCTGCTGTTCTCCAGAACTGAGCTCGAAAAAGTGTAATAAAACAACCAATTTCAAAGGTATCGCAGAGGTTCAAGTTGCAAAGTCTATACCGTAAAGTTTAGCAACTTTTGAGATGATCTTTATGATATTTTGAGTCCGTTTATGAGTTCCTTTTTCATTTTTCGCCTATTTTGTGTAAATCGTAAATTACTTTGTGAATATCAACGGAGCAGATCAAAGAAACTAGACATGTGTTCTTCTAATTGCGATACATCTTTCGAAAAAAAAAAAACTAGTTTATTTGGATAGCTGTAAGATACATTTCGGAGACTCGTTCTCTTGCACTAGAATTTACATGTAAAAGAGACACAGCAGCACCGATATTTATCGTATAGTTCCAAGAAAACAATTTATAGTCACCCCAGAACATTGGAAACAACTGTAGAAAAACATTATCTCGATCGGTTGAGTATTTCATACTATTCCGTGACATTGTATTTTTCAACCGATTTCGTTGAAGTAAAGCCGTTCAAAGAACAAAAGTTTTCCAGTCTGAATGATGTCGAGAGAAGGAAGTTTTCATCAAGTAATTATGATACTCAAGTGTCTACCTTATCAGTTTTAAGCGATTGGATATCTTAGACATGTTGAATTCCTCAAAAATCGTACTTTTGAGGGTCTGAAAAAGGAAGATCTTGCGAGTGCGGTAAAATGCCCAATTATGTCGGTATCGATTAGAAATATGAGCAGAAGATGTAATGTGCCGGGAAGTGGAACATGCGAAGTTCCTGGAGAACAATGGAGTTCTTTTGAAAAATTGAGCGTCGATTTTCGTTGTTTTTCTGGAAAAGTCGTAGATTTGGTGATTCTCGACGAATAACCACGTTTATGTCTAGCATGTTTCAACTACTTTAAGATGCCAATATCGGATATCTGCTGATTCTGATAATAGTTTGTAGCGCAGTTGTGTAAATTGTTGAAGGGGTCGTGTCATGGTAAATAAACGGAGCCATAGAACTCTTCCATTCATCTATACTTTTCGGCATTGTCATTTTCTCATTCCGTGGTCTCGTTGCGAAAATACGGACAACTCATTACTCACACGGTGAGGATAGCGTTGCGAGTGAAACACGGCCAACCGCGTAGCCAGGTTTATCTGAGACACACCTTAGGGTACTCCGTTGGCATCGACATGAATGAAATCGTGCTTCATGCACTGAGGGTGCTGATTGCATCAATATTCGTATGCCATGACGGATTCGGCTGCATGAGGGGTTGCCCAATGATATAACTTGAGAAAATGAGCCCCAAATCTCCCTCGCCCATAACCTACTCTCGAAAACAATTGAAGTCTGCATCAGGGAGGGTAATTACCCATGAATCGTCATCTGGATAAATTGTACTCTTATATAGTACATGATACCCTCTGTAAGGCCATAGAGTATATCTTTCTTCCTTGTAATTCCTTGGTAACAAATACGGTTTGTCTTTAAATTTAAGGATGTGTTTGCCAACCTATACGCAACCTTATTAAGATCTCCGGTTTTTTTGTTTTTTTTTCTGATTGAGACGTGTTCTTAGGGCTCTACCCTGGCAGTATGGTGCACACCGAAGCACCAGGATAGCAAAAGTGCAGAGATATAATTTACAACCACCAAGAAGTCTCGTCCATCATATTCTTCCACATTCTCGAAAATTCGACTAGGTTCCCTTTCTTTCGTTTATGCAGGAATCTGCACTTACTTCGCCACTAAATGAACTCTGATCACCAATCACGAAACTCAATCCGCTCCTTTCAGCAATATATAAAGCCCTCGAATCGCCCTGTTTTTTCAGCATTAGAAGTCATTCAGTCTCTGAGCATCTGCTCGGGACTCAAACACTTCTTCGAGAGATGCCGACACTGCTGAGCCAAAGCTAAGAAGCAGAAACATTGTCTTGCGTGAGCGGAAAACCAAACCACTCCTCAGGACGTACCTTGAGCTTGCTCAAGTTACTGAGTTAGAGATTCTGCACACCTCTCTTCATGCATCTTTGAGATGGAATTATGACGGGCAAAGATTCGCAATCTACTCAAGAGTTCTGTTTCTACGATGATGGTTCGCAACCACGGGTGCATGTGTAATCACTTTGGGGTCTGCTCAACTGGTCCTGTCTTCGGATAGCACACCAGAAGTTTGCTGAGCGAAAGCTATGACGCAAGCTGTTGAGACGGATTAAAACCGTGCGTGAACAACGTATGAGCGAGTAACTAAGACGTGAAGCTGAGCGAAAGCTGAGAAGCTGCCGAGTGAAAGGAAACCCCTTAGTACATGCCACAGGATGCAAGGCGACGAAATGAGAAGCTTAGCCAGCCCTCATGAGTCTTGTCTCCAGGACCCGCAATGACGGGCACGAAACATTGTCCATGAGCGTGCTATGACGGGCATCTTACTGTCCAGAGCATTTCGAGGGTAGCTCCCTAGGGTGAAACCCCCAGCATGGATAACATATCTTGAATGTTTTGGAGAAATGGGCTATCATCAGTCATATGCTTCTCCAACTGATGCTTGGTACCAGCACAGGAATCACGGTCAAGAGGAAAAGCTGAATACGATCCGAACCTGATCCAGCTATCCCACCTGAGCATAAGCGTCTGAAAAAAGACTGCCAACGAGCAAAGTGCTTGTGCCAATCCTGCCAAACCGCCAGAGTCAAGAGCCAGCCAAACTTGAGCCACCGACCGACGCCCACCAACTATTACAACACGATTCAAACCCTGAAAAGCCGCCTGGAGCTGCATGATGGTGAGACTCCAGCAGCCACCAGAGCAGGAGCGGTTTGATGCGCCATGATGTTAAGTTATGCCAGCACGAAGAGTGATACTGTGAAACGATGACGAAAGCGCCAAGGTGACACTGTGAACTGACAACTGTGAAACAGAATGCCAGCACCTGATGATAACCTGGGACGGGGCCAATCAGTAAGAGCCAGCACCATGTTCCCAAGAGAGCCGATAAGAGCCAGCCAAAGATGCTGAGTGCCAATAAGTGCAAAGTGCTATGCTAATGAGAGCCAGAGCTGAAACAATGCCAGCGCCCATAAGAGCACCACCAGTCGGAGAGATCTTTATGATCCAGATTCACATTCAGAAAGGATGTAGGACGTCGAACCTCGCACTGAGGATGTAGACCAAGCCGAACCTTTTAGTCTATAGAACAGAGGATGTAAGCCATGAGCTGAACCTCTCGGGTTAATAAATTATGGACCATGGAGTCCCACCCAACATTCATTTGTAATTGTAGATTGATTTTGATTCGTAAGTTGATCGTAATTGTAAATTACTGCAAACAACTTGTAATTGTGTGCAACTGATAACGTGTGATAACAAACCATAAAAACGGGTAGTTTATGCCAAATTCGCCTACTATATGAGGACCATAAGATGAGAGGTTTGCGAATGAAGGTAAATGAATATTATGGAAATAGATTCTTTGAAAAATTCTGAACCATTTGATATGCGATACAAGAACATTTTGTTTATTAATAATGAAATATTCATGTTGTTGCAATAAGGCTAGGTAGAACCTTAAAATGAGATACTCTATGCGACAATCAGGCGGCACCATCAATTCAAGTAATTGACACGTCGCACTTATCTTAGACTTTATATCTTATATCCCTACCCCATATAATTGTTTGTGGCCTATCATTTAGTTACAGTATCATGCTGTACGTATTATAAGTACAGTTACGCATATGTGCGATTCCCTAGAAATTCCCCATGTGTTAAAGTAACCTACACAACGGGTGTGTGTGGCGGTTACCAAACCCCTATCCACCATCGAATCCTAGTCGTCTAATGTGGTATTAGTAACATTATCATGGGTCCCTATATTACGTAAATCTAGCATAGAGTATCAACATATTAAGGTTTTTGTGAACCTTCAAAATTGTTCTGGTTTCAGTTTTCAGAACACACATTATCAAATAACAGGCTTGTTTTATATCAAACTGCTTGAAATTACAGGAGTTATCACGCTTCAATAATATTAGAGCCAACTGATCATTCGTTACAACCTTCTAATGTCTCCATATAGTAAGGCATCCGGCATAAAGTAGTTGTATGTTTTTAAGGTTTTTACCATCTGAGCCTCAAAATTCGTCTTCTTAATTTCATATTTCAGAACACGTATCATCAATGAATAAGCATGTTTTATATCAAACTGCTCAGAATTACATAAATAATCAAGTTCAAATAATAGCTGAACCAGAAGATCATCATATATGGACTTTTGTGGTCTCCATATAATAGGGTCATCCAGCATAAAGTAGCGACAGTTAATTAAAGTTTCACACCCATTCACCCATGATACCATTGGTGCGGCCTCCTCTCCAGCACACTGTCGTAATATTTCATTGAGTCTCCTAGCACGAAAATCTTCGTCGAATTATGTCTTAATATAGGCTTAGTTGTGCAAACTCTGAGGTATGATAAGGCATGGATGACAACGAAATTCATCTATTCTATGCCGCTCTAGGATCAATTGGGAAAATTAAGTGTAGTTATACAACCTTAACGTAAAAAAAAACTGTACACCTTGTGGACATGATATGAAGACTTCCTGGAACAATACGAAACCAGCTTAATAACCATTTTTCTAATTCAAACAGCAAAATAATACCCTCTGCCATTTTAGTTTTCTCAAACATGATGTGAGTTGTTTGCTTTGGTACAAGTAGGTGGTTCGCCATTCCATATCATTGAACCTTAAATATGATACGAGTGGCACAGCTTGATTTAACCAGGAACAATATATCGTCCTAGCTAAGTATATATAATAAGAGGCTACATTAGTATTGTAAATCAGTTTTGTATCCCACGTCGTCCTTTATGACAGCTTTTACAGGCACGCAAAACATCTGTATATACTGAAACACGTGAACAAGAACCTCAAGCTGGATACCCCGCAAATAAAAAACCGATGGCCCCATAAATTCGACAGTCACTAATTTTAACGTAAGAATGGATCAAAATACGTCCAATCCATATATTTAGATTAATATATTGCCAAAAACGGCTCAAATCTCAATTTTTTGACCACACACTAAAGAATTGATATTAATACAACTGTTATTGCTGGATTGTAAAATGAGACACAGACATCGACTTATTTTGAATGCTATGTATTGACTATTGAAATCAAATTCTTGATGTATCTAATGAGTAGTACAGTATCGTAGTTGAATAGTTAAGTGATGTGTGTTCTTTGCGCCCCGATTTGATAGTCACATGTCACAGAACTAACATTGAATTTCTATACTATTTTGAACATGTATTAATATCGTACGAGTACATGCAATGCAGCTGTAGCCACGAGCTGTCATAAAGCAACGGCTAAATACATTCCCTTACGATCATATTAAAATATACTCATCCAGGAGTTTTGAATACATTAAAGTTTGGTCATTTTCCCTGACCCCAGGCCTCAAAAAATGTTCAAAAAACGTCTGTTTCAACTCTGCTGGCTAAGTTATTTTTTAACAAATAATCGGCCTAGGACAGTTTTGATCCCTCTATGACAACATTCAGATTACGCCCGTTTCAACGCCAAAATTAGTTCTTTTCTAGGCCTTCTGGAACATTGTTTTAATATCCAAACAAAACTATTTTTTCCATTTTACCCTCAGTTCAGACATTTTCCAATCTTCTCAACTCCAAAAAGCTTATTTTCTCAAAAGATCCCAAAGGTTGGTCTAAAAATTATAAAAATATAAAAATCGCGAAAAAAATGAGAAGCATCTTTGGAGTTTCGTGTAAACATAACTGTAGTGGGTTATAGGGATGAGATGCAGCTAAAGGAGGAAAATACAACTATTCAGAAACTTCTGGGGAATATATTAGTACTAATAAAATAAAAATACCTCTATTTAATCTGTCTCTAGACACCTTCTTCTTGGGTACTTATTTGACTCATAACTTGTCATTCACAGAAACGACGTTAATAAATACCAGAATGGCCCACGACTCCATAATCTATAAATTCAACTGCATTTAAACAGAATTGAAACTCAAACATAGTTGTATCTCTTTTTTATACGTCTTAATAATCGTCCGAATTTATGTTACATTTTTAGTGAAAATAAGGTTCTACGTATAAAAACGCCAAAAAGACACGCTTTTTGAAGAGCTCAAATTGAGGTAGAAAAAAAGAAAAATTATATATCGAAGATATTAATGACATCTAAACGTCGTATAATATCCTTATTTCTAGTTATTTCTCCGATCCCAGACATGATTTTTTTTCCAATTTTTTTTCGAACTTCCGGGTTTTGGGAAAATGTACCTAAATTAACTTTTTTGCTACTACGGAGTTTTTAAAAAAATCCAAAAAGTCCAAACTGAGGGTAGTAAAAAAAATATGAAGTATTTGGATATTAGAACTGGGTTCCGGGGGAGTTAGGGGAAAACTGCTTATTACGTTTAGATGGGACGATCTGTAATTATATTATGCCTCTATTGAAATCATTGTAACTCCAGTATTTACAAATTTTTGTATTAGTCAGCGAGCTGGAAATTTTCGATTTTTCGACTTTTTGGTCAGGCGAAATGGCCGAACTTTAAATTTCCAGAAAAGGTTGCTGGAATCAGCTAAATATGGCCAGATCTGATAATGTGTTATCTTTCGGTCTCTCTGATATATGTACCATATATATTTGTCGGTTAGTTATTCAGTTGCGGGTGTTTTTATCTGCCTGTTGGGGGTTACCCGGCCTACATGATCGGGGGGAAACGGCAGGGACTACTTTCACAACGATGTTATATTGCAGTGAATTACCTAAAGGATGAAAATATAATCGACAAGGGACGGTTCAAATGTATTCAACTCATCTCTACTTGCCAGTGTGTTCTGTTCAAGTAACTTTTCTGTTTGTGCAACAGTATTTTAGTCAGTAAAACCTTAGTATACGTTGCGAAATATGTGGGGTAAAATCTGGTGAGTGTTTTGGGGAAATATACAGTAGAAGAGATAAATGTTTGGTTGAAAACGATACAGTCTCTTGAAGCGTTTGTATACTGTGTGGAGAAAAAAAATCCTACTCTCTTCGTCTATAAACAGTCATTCTAAACGAGTGTACCTTTTGCTGTCAAGATATCATGCATGATAGGTTCCAACATAGACTGCATCAAACCCCACAGATACACCCCCAATATACATTACATAAACGTCACCGGAATTCTCGAACAATTCTGAACAAGTCTCTCTCATCACTATTCCTTTATCACCTTTGCAACGTCGGCTATCAATTGGTATGTCACAAACTCTAATATTACTCCCTTTTTTTCACGATTTTTATTTTTTTGATAATTTTTAGACCAACCTTTGGGATTTTTGAGAAAATAAGCTTTTTATAGTTGAGAGTTTTCAAAAAAAGATTGGAAATGTCCAAACTGAGGGTGAAAAAATAAAAATACTTTTTCTTTGGGTATTAGAACCGTGTTCTGGGCATAATTGTGGATAACTAGAAACATTATTGGAATGGTAAATCTCTGAAATTTATCGCTATGGTTCTGAAAATTTCCTAGCATCATTATTTAGGAAATTTCGTATTAGTCAGCATGTTTGAAACTGTCGATTTTTGGTCGTTTTCCGATGTCAGGTCAGGGGAAATTTATGAACTTTAATATTTTGAAAAATGTCAACTGATGACGATAGAAAGTGCTTCACATGAACAAGTAACTTCCGAGTACCCTTCTAATGCTTGTTTTTTTATAGATTTCCTCGCTGGATCGACTATATCACTACTGCCCAAGTCTAGTTGTAGGGTTACCCGGCCACTGGTACAAGATATCACAATATTAAACCTTAATGTGCGCATTATTGGGAGATAAAGAGTGTATTTTTGTATTCTTCTCATCTAGACTATCATTTTTATATCTTAAAATACCAGTTAATGTCTACTCTTGGCATGTTTGTGACGTTTCTCAATTTGTGACCTGTTTGGACTTGTAAATTAAGGTTCGGTTCCTGTGGTATCGTCGAGCGGCGGCTAAGAAGCGGCTATGTTGGCTTTAGGTTTGACTATCTCACCCCCAGATAGGGAAGAAAAGGGGTATCAGGAAATTGAATGTTTGCACCCAATTTTTTGGTCCAAATAGTATTGTACAGTCGTTATGTAATTCTATCACTTGAAATGACATTATCAGCGCGATACCTTCACTGCCGGTCAACATACAGCCCAAAACAATTACTTAACCTGTTTATGTAACCTAAAATATATTGTTGAGGAGATTTAGCAACACTTATGCCAATCTTGTTTCACTGAACTAACAACCCCCACACAAGACGAATGTCGTATACCCAACATCAATTGACTCTCGCCACTTGTCGCGAATCACTCTTGAATCCCCCTCTATCCTTTTGTCCTTCTTAACCACTCACGTGCAATGTCCCAACACGTGCATTTGTGTGCATAACCCAAATGAGACGCCGTTTGATCTCTTGATCTCTTCAATACCTCAACATCATTATGTCTCTCCAGACCCTCCAGACCGAGCTCAAGGCCAAACTTCGACAGTACCAGGACTTCCCTTCCAAGGGCATTGTGTTCGAGGACATCCTGCCTATTTTCCAGGACCCCAAGTCCTTCCAGCAGCTGATTGACGCTTTCAAGCTCCACATCAAGGACACGTTCGGCGACAAAAAGATCGACGTCATTGTGGGTCTGGACGCCCGAGGCTTCCTCTTCGGCCCCACTCTCGCTCTGGCCATCGGAGCCGCTTTTGTTCCCGTCCGAAAGCAGGGTAAGCTGCCCGGTAAGACTGTGCACGCCGAGTTCCAGAAGGAGTACGGTAAGGACGTGTTTGAGATCCAGGAGGACGCCATCAAGCCCGGCCAGACCGTCATTGTGGTCGACGACATTATTGCTACAGGAGGCTCTGCTGCCTGTGCTGGAGACCTCGTCGCCCAGCTTAAGGGTGAGGTGCTCGAATTCATCTTCATCCTCGAGCTGCTCTTCCTCAAGGGCCGAGAGAAGCTCAATGCTCCTGCCTACACTCTGCTGAGTGGACAGGAGTAAACTTGCCAATATTATCTCGACCCCAACACCCACAAGGGATGTGTCCTTTCAACATGGCCACACTATTTATTTTGCATGGTTCAACTGCGTGTAAGCATAAGATATTTCGTTGTGTAAAATTTGACATTGCGCCGGAAGTATTGACATGTAATGGTTTGTGTAAACTTCTACTGTTCAGAGCCACTACAGTATTCGGGGCTTCTGTTGCGATGTGATTGATCCTAGATGGATCTAAAATGTGTTTAGCGCAACACCATTTATTTTTTTTTGACAAACTTGGCAAGTCTAGACAACGGTACGTAACCAGGTGAGGTGAAAATAGTGTATGATACGGTTTCAAACATTGGCGCAAGCTTGGATCGATACACATTCGGTTACTGTGTACGATAGACTGATATCTATAATGTGTAATAATTTATATATATAAAAACGTCGCCTCTAATTAGCCGTCCCCTACTCTACCGATAAGGGGGTTCCTCTGTCCTCTGTATCAGGCGTCATGGTTCCACTTTCTCGCCTTCGCTTATCGTCATCGAGCTTGCCCTTGCCCAGACTCTTACGCTTGATGGTTCGAGGGCCCTCCACTTCTCGAGACAATGTTAGCATCAGCGTGGTGCATCTTCGGGACAGCTCCGAAGTAGATCGCGACAGGAAAAACCAGTCGAATCGGAAATGCGGCGACTTCTTGATCTCCTTGCGGATCTTTTCAAACAGCTTGGGATGCTCCAGACCGTACTTGTTAACCATCATCAAAATGAACCGATCCTCCTCCTCAGAATACACTCGCTTGGAGTTGTTGGCAGGGTACACTATGGGGAGTTCGTTCATGGGTACCTTGCAGTCCTTGAGCTTGGTTTTGATGAGCTCCTGTTGCAGTCGCTGCCGCTTGAGCTTCTCTTCGCCCTGGTCAATCACCGCAATGTATTTCTCGTACCCTTCTACCTCAGTGTGCCGCTCCATAAACGCTTTGGCGTACCGCAACACCTCCTCCTCACCCTTTCCCCGGAAAGCACGAGCCACAGCGTCCATGTTGTCTCGTCCATGCCGACCGATCAAATGCACAAGGTTGTTCATGTCTCGCTTGGTCCAGTTCGTGAATCCCTCGCTCTCATAGTCACGCTTGAGAGCCTCCTGCTCCTCAGTTAGGGGCTCAGAGTCTGCAATCTCCTTGTTAAGAGCAGCTCGTTTCGATTCCTTGGTCTCGCCCTCCTCCAGTGCATCCACATCAATGTCTGCATATGGGACCTTGTAGCCAATCTGCTTACGGTAAAACGCCAGCTCCTGGTCCTGAAGCGCCTTCAGGCCAGCAGGAAAGAACTGGTGCTCGGCCAGAGGCACCTGCTTGGGGGGACGCATGGTACGGGGCTGTTGTTGCTGCATAAGGAAAATGTCCTTGTAATACGAGTTGACACCGTAGTGTTGCTCCCGACGCTCTCGCTTGGGTGGGTTGATCCATCCCTTGCCATTAGGATCGGGAGCTCCGATTCCATTCGCTCCAACTCGGTGCTGGAAATCCTCACCATTCCAAACCATGGCCGAGTCTGTAGAGAACTTTTGCAAGTCATCGATTCCAAGCTCAGAAAACTTGTCGTTGAGTTGCTTGGTTCGCTTTTCTCCGTGCAGTAGAATGGCCTCAATGTCGTCCTCAGTCTTGAGGGTACCCTTGGACGACTTGAAAATGTCCTCTGTACCGTGCCGAATCATCGACAGCAGATCTCCCTTGGACTCACTGTTGCTGGCAGCAGCCTTCTGTTGCGTCCGACCCTGCTGAATGACCAGCTGGTCCAGTCGCAGCTTCTGAGCAGCTCGCTCCAGAACTTTTTCCTCCACCGCGTTCTCGGTCACAAAACGGAACACGTAAACCTGCTTAGTCTGGCCGATTCGATGTGCTCGGTCCATGGCCTGCAGATCGGCCTGGGGGTTCCAGTCTGAGTCGTACAAAATAACAATGTCAGCCGACGTCAAATTGATACCCAGACCTCCAGCTCGTGTCGTCAGCAGGAAAACAAACTTGTCAGAGCCCTCGGCGTTGTATTCGTCAATGGCGGCGATACGGTCCTCGTGCGCCGTGCTTCCGTCGATTCGGCTGTACTCGTAGTCTCGGAACGAGCAATAATCCTCGAGGATGTCTAGCATTCGACTCATCTGTGAGAAAATAAGCACTCGTGAACCCTGGCCCTTGAGCCGCTTCAGTAGCTTGTCCAACATGACCATCTTACCACAATTGAACACCAGGTGCTCGTCGGTGGTGTAAGGAGGACCGGGCTCGGCTCCCTCAAACAGATAGGGGTGGTTGCAACACTTTCGCAGTTGCATGACGATGTTGAGCAGCCGAGTTTTGCCCTCACGCTTGCCCAGCTGACCGTTAACCGCATCAATATCCTTCTCCAGCAGCTTCTGGTACCACTGGACCTGCATGTCTGACATTCCAATGTATAGGTTGAGCTCCTTTTTGGGCAGCAGAGATTTCTCAACGTCGTTCTTGACTCGGCGCAGCAGAAACGGACGGAGCACCTTATGCAGCTGTTTCACCACACTGTCTTCGTCGTTCTCGCCATCCTCTTTGTCCTCCTTCTCCTCAAACCATTGATCAAACGTTTCAGCTTCAGAAAAGATATCCGGCAGCAGAAAGTTGAGCAGCGCCCAAAGCTCGTGCAGGTTATTCTGCAGTGGCGTACCTGTGATCAGCAGACGGTTTGTGGAATGGAACAGTCGGATGATCTGTGACAGCATCGAGTCTTCATTCTTGATTCGGTGCGCCTCATCCACAATGATGTACTCCCAAGCCACCTTCTTCAGCGCGGATTTTTCCCGAATCACAATTTCAAATGACGAGATCACCACGTCAAAGTCTGCTGTCAGCACCTCGTTAGCGATGATATCGGCACGCTCGGTCTTGTCTCCTCGCAGTACCACTGTCTTCACCTCAGGTGTCCACTTTTCAAACTCTCGGCGCCAGTTGTCAAGCGTGCTCTTGGGCACGATGACAATATGGGGTCCATTGATGCCGCACTTGTATCGCAAGTAGCCCAGGAACGAAATAGTCTGCAGTGTTTTTCCCAGACCCATCTCATCGGCCAGAATACCAGAAATGGAGTTCTCGTGCAGTGAAATGAGCCAGTTGAGACCCTGCACCTGGTACTCTCGCAGTGTACCATTGATGAAGGGAGGGCTTTCAGTGTAGACTGTGGCCATCTGCGTGTTGTCGTTGAGCAGCTCCTCATCCTCCTCTTTTTCTGTTTTTCGTCGTCCGCGGCCACCTCGGCCCTTTGATTTCTTCTTCTGAGTCTTTGACGCTCGATCCAGCTCGTTGACGAGTTTGCGGAACTTGGGGTCGCCTTCCATGCGTTTGTTGATAAAGTGCCGGAACAAGTCCGTCAGCGACAGCAGGTATTTCAGCCGCTTGATCGAGTTTGTGTTCTGTGTTAGCATAGTCCGTTGAATATAGAGGTTGTTACATTTGTCTAGTCACCACAAACCCCATGTAACTACCGGTACCTGCAGCTATGGATCATCCATCCTGCATCAGTGTTCATGACCATTCCCATTGCCGTTTAGGTCGTTGTGCAGAGCCTTGCGTGCCGCTTGTGTTGCGTGTACAGTTTCTGCTTGTCTTTGCGCCACCTGTTCTTTTGCCAGCTTGTGTTTGTGTCACTAAGCCACCATACTCACGTCTTTGTGTTTCTTCGCGTCTGGAAGTGTGAAGTACCTCTCCATTCGTTCTTCTTCCGTCTCATCACGCGGAGTCGCCACTTGGGGCGTTGTGTCGCTACTCATGTCGTGTGTTGTGCGTTGCGAGAAGAAAAGTGGTTTCAATAGCAGCAAAGGTTGCGTTAGGAGATTAGAACATTTTGAACACTCAAAGAGTGCATATTATGGCCATCTGCAGAGCCAAATAAGGTTGACATCCAACCTTAAAAAAACGCTACCAACAATGTGATGCACGCACATAAAATCCGAGCAAAGAAGGTGGTGAAACGGGACAGAAACATCGCACAATACAATCTGACATGGCATAACTACACAAATGGGGATTATGTGGGCTTGTTTTGATCGGAAAGACACTGTGAATAATATTTTGTAAATTATATAGCACAAAATACAATCTTTTCCCCATAGGTTACACCCTCCTACCTCGAGATTAACTTTCACACTAATAATTATATCACCAGCTGCACCGAAAGTTAAACTTGCAACGTGATGATGATCAGCTGCCCGACCATGAGTTTCCATTTAGTTCTCTACGCACTTTTTAAAGCCCCTGTATTGTATGTATGTTGCAAAATTCATGTAAGGTGAGGCTGATGACTAGGTTTGATAGATAAACGAGTAGTTTGCTTAATAAGCGATTTTTAAGGTTGAAGCCCAAGGTAGCACGTTTAAAGTTTGTGTGGCTGAGTAAGCAGGTGATGTTACAAAGGTGAGATTGCTGACTAATCGGACAGTTTCGTGACTAAGGTTCCGACTACAGTCCTGGTTGAATTTCGATAATAAGATTTGCTGACTAACATGAATGCTGGTGATATCAGAGAAAAGTTCTTAGAAAGCTCAAAAGTCATTGAATTCGATGGTTTGCAAAAGTTGAAGATATAACACCTTGTGACCCAACTTTTGAGACCACTTTTGACTCAATTTAAGCTATGGCTTAGGTCGTTTTGTAAGACGGTCGATTTTTCGTAAATTTGAAATATATGGGTCAATACAATACAATTACGATACCGTAGTTCATACCTAACCAACAGGTGATATTCATCAACGACGGAATGTCTTTGATAATCTATTAAAAGAAACTTCCGAATCGGTTCATCATATTTGAAACCCCCACCGCTGCGAGTCACCTTCCTGGTTTGACGCTGGGTCTCCGCACAGTAAGCTATGGTGAGCAGCTGTTCTGATTCTCACCTAAATTTGATGTGCTCATCTTGGAAATACAGATACTTGGGATGTGTACAGAGTGGTGTATGTACATGTACTCGTAGTCGTGTTTCGTTTAGCTAACTAATCGATCCACTTTCTTTTCTCGAAACGTACAATACATGAGAGAAGTTTTGACAGTTTGAAAAAGGGTAAAGGGGAGATATTCAAGCACGAAAAGAGTAAACCTATAATATTTCTTTACTGCTCTATAATAGCTTGAAATTGAACTTCTCTAATCTTCTTCTATTGATGTCAAACTGGTACATAGTGTCTATGGTGTGGGCCACTCTCCTAGTCCGTATGCGATGACCACCCATAAACTTGTACGGTGCCTGGTACACGATCGAGGCTGGTCTGAAGATGTTGACATTTACAAATATAAATACAATACTGTACTTGTGGCACATTCGCAGCCTTTCCTAAACCACTCAGCATCACTACAGTACAGGATCCATGTCAAATCATTCCATATGGTATTGTGCATTAATGTGCGTAACGTCTTTTCCATCCTCACTTCAGACGCACCTACTTGTACAAGTACACCGCGAGATCAAATACCATTCAATGGCACAGACACTGGCAAATATACATACAAGCACAAACACCCACATTCGTTTTCCCATTCGAAACACGTTATCCAAGTGTACAGCATCTGCACTCTCAGTTCACGCAAACAAAATGCAGCCCTGTGATAAAATTTCGTATGATACAACCGTCAGATACAACCGTCAGATCGGTTCGTGGCTACAATCGTCAGTTCATTCCATGACCGAGTCTGTTATTACTTGTGTCTCTTCAGCCCTTGTCACGTGATACCGTTTAAGCGCTGTTGTTGTCATGCATCGTCAGTCGTGAGACCAGCACTCATCAGAATTTTCACATCAAAAATCAAGTCTACAGGAGCCAGTATTAACATCAAAAATCAAGTCTACAGGAGTCAGTATTGACACCACTACACTCAGATCGTCAAGCAGAGCCATCAGATTTGTCTCGTTAAATAATCGCGTTACGCTTTTATATTTTTACAGTATATGTTGAAGTGCAAATGCAACACAGCATAAAACCTGCCAGCAATATTCCCCAAGGAAAATTGCTTACAGTCGTCGACCTCGTCGACCACCCTTTCGTCGGGTAGAGTCGGAGGGGACGGGGGTGACATCCTCAATTCGGCCAATTCGCATACCGGCTCGAGCAAGAGCTCGGACAGCGGACTGGCAGCCGGGGCCGGGGGTCTTGGTGGAAGTTCCTCCGGTGGCTCGGATTCGGATGTGAAGAGCGTTGATACCAACCTCCTTGGCCTTCTCGACGGCGTCCTGGGCAGCAAGCATGGCAGCGTAAGGAGTGTTCTCGTCTCGGTCAGCCTTGACCTTCATACCGCCGGTAACTCGAGAGATGGTCTCTCGGCCGGTGAGATCGGTGATGTGGACGAAAGTATCGTTGAAGGATGCAAAGATTCGGGCAACGCCGAAAACGAGCTCTCCCTCTCGAGCCTGGGGACCGAGGGTAACGTTGTCTGTAGTTAGTAAGATGAACTAAGGTGTTCATTTGCGGAACGAGAAAAGATCCAAGTGAGGATCTAATCTGTTTATCCAACCTTGGGTGACGATGGGAGTCGGTCACAAGAGGGATACATCACCACACTTGCCATGTAGTAGTGTCACACTGCTTGCGTTGTGTGTAGTGCTGCCTCTCCCGTTCTGTGTCCGATCTCAATCATCCAACCACAAAGCCACCGACGAAGGTAGCAAATCTATCTCCGTCAGGCGGTCCTTGCGGATTAGCTGTCACCCAGCTCCTAGCAATCAAATTATCACATCTCCTGCATACCTGACTTGGGGGCCATCTTGATGTCGTTTGTTGGTTAGGATGAAGAAGCTCAACTCTTTTTTCAACACATGTATGAGTCGGGTTGGGAGTTTGCAAAAAAAAAGCAGTCACAGTCATGTGATTCGTCCTCTATAAAGCTTATTTGGCCTCAGTTGGAAAGATACAATAGAGTTTGACACGTGACGTGGGAGTCTTGCAACCTTAATTGGTATTCCAAAGCTGGAAATAAAGTTTTTGTGAGTGACGTTTTACGACATTGTGTCCCAAACAGGATGTCAAAGTGATTGGGGGGTAAGGGTTGGACATGTCGAGGTATAGGGGAGTTTGTGGGGTTATTGAAGTGATGTCTGAGCCCATGGAATGTTGTAGTAGCTCTTGTTTTCTGTTGCTTGAATCATTTGCTGGTTTCCAGAGCCCTCCAAAAATCGTGACCCTCCTTTTTAGGGTTACACAAAAGTAAACAAACATTTGTGTGTTTACCAACTAAACAAACGACAGTTTTACATCCTGCTCAGATACCGCTCACAACTGCTCAGATACCCGCTCTGCTTCTAACAAAGGATACCCAAATCATTTCATCGTCATCTTGGTTCGTTTTGGCAGCTCTGGATACTAGTAGACTCAATCTGCTACACGATACACTGCTAGATACACAGAATAGATCAGTGCTGGTGATACAAGTACAGCTATTACGTCAGCTGGAAATACATCGTCTGATTTGATACAACAGCTTTACCACAGTAAGAGAAACAACAGCTGACTAGTACTACAGACTCTGATACCACTGATACAGATACCACGGTAACAGGTACAACAGACTGCCCAGTAACAGTTACCACAGATACCACAGCAACAGATACCATTGATACAACTGATACCTCAGGAACAAGACAACTAACTCTTGCTCTTCATACACTACACCAACTTCTACACTCACGTGATGTACTCATTTGTCACTAAACGAGCCAAGAGCGCGCAGTCGTCCATGGTGAAGATCACTTACAGTTACAATCACGTGACTCAGCACCAGACGCTGGTTGAGCGGCGGTGGATTTTGCCCGATTCGCCCCACCGGCCTGCTTTTGCTGGCTCCCACGAGGATTACACGCCGTTTGGGGGTTCTGGAGACACGCTCAAGCGCAAGCAGATTCTGGGAGGAAGCTTGAGGGTGTTTTTTGAGCCTCAGGAGACTGATGATCGTGAATGTGAGCTGGTAAAGAATATGGGAGGAGATGTGCAGAGTGTCAAAGGTGAGCAGAGTGCCGAGTGTGTTTCTGCTGGTTTGGTCTTGTGATAAGAGTGAGTGAGTGTTAGTTGTGTAGTATCGTGTACATTAAGTAGAGTAATTAAGAGTGTATAAGAGTGACACTGTATCATTGTGTAAGACCATGTATATACAGTACTCGTACTTGTATCATACGTACATCTGCCATTAGCCGATATAGACTGCTCAAGAACACACACCAGCAGAAGTTGTCTCAGTCATGGATAGACACGGATGGTGTTTTGATTAGTAATGGAACGTTGGACGGCTGGTGATAGCATAATTACCAGATGTTCATGTCGCCTCATGTCGCTAGCAGCCATAAATATGGTCACTTATCTACGTAGAGCACACGTGACTTACCACTTATCTACGTTGAGCACACTGGTCTCAATTAGCGGTCTACGTCCAACACAGTGTTTTCCTCAAAAACAGTATATGCTGGGCCTTTGCAAACATACATTACTTTTATTTTTATCCGCTAAACAGAATAATCCGCTTAGTAGAAGAAACCGAGGATCTTGCCGGCAACGTGTCGTCGTCGGGCCTCCTCGTGGTCCATGATACCGGCAGAGGTGGTCAGGATGATGTAACCGAACTGTCGAGAGGGGAGCAGGTTCTGGATCCACTTCTCAACATCGTCAACCTTGACGTTGAATCGGGGAGAGATGACACCACACTTGTTGAGTCGGCCGTTGAGCTGGACAACAATCTTTCCGGATCGGTGGTCATCAACGTACTCGAACTCGCCAATGTAGCCGTGCTGCTGCATGACGGTGAGGAACTTGATGATGACCTTGGAGGAAGGTCGGATCAGGACCTGTCGCTTGCCGGACTTCTCGGCGTTGGTGATGGACTGGAGAGCGTCAGCGAGAACGGAGGTTCGGGTCATTTTGGCGTGTGTGTGTGTGAAATCTGTGGGTGTGATATTTTTGCTGGGAGGTTTGGCAAATTAGACTTTTGCCCTTTAAGGTTTTGTCGTCCCCCGTTGCACCACTCTTGGGTGCCGCACGCAGAGTTTTCACAGTCACATCACGTGGGTCCACTTAGGGTTAAGCCCCGTTGGGACCGTCGCCCCCTCCCACGTCCCTCACGCAAAAATCCTCAAATCAACCTTGGTTTTTTACAAGATTGACATTCGACAAATAACAATGCCTGTGAGTATAGACGACAACAAAGGACGCTAAACGACGTGTGGACGATGCCTGAGGACGGGCGGACGGTTCGGTGGCTTTTGGACGGCGGGTTTTATATTTCCCGATTTCTGTTTGTGCGTCTTGTTGCAGGCGTGGGTTGGTACTTTTGTGTAACGGAAATTTTTCACAGGGTCTTCCTCCTCAACATCACACATGAACAACTCTGGAAACACAAACTACGCCCAGCAGGGCTACTCGGGCTACGGCGGCAGCCAGGCCAACTACGCTGGTCACTCGCAGGCCGGCTACAACTCTGCTGGAGGCAATGGTGGCGGTGCTCCTTACGGTGGATATCAGAACCAGGCCAACCAGGGAAACTATGGTAACAACCAGGGTAACGGTGGCAATTATGGAAACCAGAATTATGGTGGCAATAATTACCAGAACCAGAACCAGGGTTACCAGAACCAGGGCTACCAGAACCAGGGATACAACCAGAACAACCACCACCAGAACCAGAACCAGAAGCCCCCCAAAAACTCGGGTGGGAAATCGTCGTCCACAAACAAGTTTGTCAAGCGAGTTTGGAACCAAACCAAGCGACGTCTCACCCGAGACATTGCGCGCAAGGTGGCAAACTCGTTGATGCGTTAATACGTCGAACAAAGAACGCGCACAAAGAAAAACACAAAAACATTTTTACTAATTCTCTAGAGTCTCAAGACCTTCAAGACCAAGTCCAAGCTGGCCAAGGCCTCTCGACAGAACCGACCCCTTCCCCAGTGGGTCCGATTCAAGACCAACAACACCGTTCGATACAACGCCAAGCGACGACACTGGCGACGAACCAAGCTTGGTATCTAAGCAAGTCTCTGTTTGAGATTGCTAGTTCCGGGACACAAAAAATTCAATATATGGCTTTTGCACGATAGACCAGTGGAGATTGTAGATATTTTGTTTTGTATTGTAGCTAGATGGTTGCTGTATTACGTCAGCAACGTTTTTCATTGTTTCTCTCGCAGGCTGAGTAGTTTAAAGTTTGTCGATCTGGTTAGGTAGGGTAACTGCGGAAATAGTGGTGTTGGCCATTTGAAAATTGACATGGAGGTTCTTTGTGGTTGTCTTAACTGGCTGTATTAATTTGGTGTCGAACGGACCATTATTTGTCGAGTTTGGGATGGTGAAAAACGACAAGGTTAGTTGAACTTTAAATGGATGTTAAGTGCGATTCAGAATGTTGAGTGGATCTTTTATATATCGTTTAAATGCGTTTTCAACATCTACACAGAAATAGCCCTGTGTCGAGTCCTTCTCAGAGACATACTTAACCATAGTTTTGTGTAGTGTACAATACTGTGTAGGGTTTAAATGGCACACTGTTTGTCTGTCCATAAAGTACAGTACGTATCGTACTCATTCATAAAGGCCTGTTGTTGTTTACTGGTTTTGTTGGTGGACTTTTCTTGTCGTTACTCGAACACCACGGACTTGACGTCAGTGGTTAGTTTGGGGGCAGAAGAAGATGTTTCTGGGATTATAGTGGGTCGAATAGATGATTTGTATAAGAAAATCAACCTCTCTTAGTACAAATATTTGGAGCTGGAGACATGTTTCTCTCCAAGAGTTTGGTCTAACAAAGTTTTAGTTTAGTTGGGCATTACTTACATCCGTAGACTCCACCAACAGCCAAGTATGTACTGTACGTATCGTATCGTACTGTACTGGCCCCCAAGGAAATTCTGAAGAGTGCATTATTTTCGTTTCCCTTAACTCTACATACTATGACAAATTCACTCTTCGAACCGCACCTGGTGTATATAACTGGAGACGTTTTGCACTTCTATATACAAGTACGTTCACCATAAGAACTTTTTTTTTTTACTTTAAGGACAATGCATTCAGCTATTTTTAGTTGACCATCGCATGAGTACTGGTGCAGGTCCCTTTTCATCTTGAACGAACCGTGTATGGTATATCTGACTTGACTTGCGAGAGTCTATAAAGGAGAGCTGTACATGTCGTTTCGAGGCTACTATTCGTGACAGTGAGTTTCAAGACGTGTTCTCACAATATGGGACAATTACCATGTGTTGTAGGGAACGCTAATGCTGTTAATGAACTAGACACAGGCTACACCGTTCAAACACTCTTGATCACGACTCTGCAGATGCTACAAGTATATATCATTCTACATGTACATTTGCTTGTAGACAGATCGTTGGTTGCTCTTCACGTTCTGTATAGTACGAGTACAGTGTACAGTGTACGAGTGCCTACCCATACA
Organism: Yarrowia hollandica; assembly: GCA_900519065.1. NCBI lineage: Eukaryota > Fungi > Ascomycota > Dipodascomycetes > Dipodascales > Yarrowia > Yarrowia hollandica. Next base: position 1,835,153 of record ULGV01000004.1, on the reverse strand, counting down.
GATGTCTCTTTGCCATTGTATAGCTGTCGTCTCTATACCAAAATACGAGTATTGTGCCAGTTACTTGTATTCGTACTCGTACTCATGCTCGCACTTGTGTACTGTACAATGGAGTAAAAAATTGTCCTCTAATTATTGTACTCGAACTCACATGCCTCTTATCGTACGTATCTCTTTGATCTGTTATCAATATCATCAAGCTAATGCACAGAATAATAACGCTGTGTGGGACAATCAATACCGCCATGTATTTTTTGTTTTTTCGGAAATGGGAAAAGTGCATTATCTTTTTTGTCACGTGAATATCTTTTTTGTCACGTGAATACCTCGAATACGCCCCCAAACCCCTCAAAAACCTCTTCTATCTCCAAATCAACTTTCACACCCCCCACAGCCATGCATATCCGCCATGCATCTAAAAACTCTCCACATCCGGCATCACCAACACTGTCACCAACACATGCCGTCGCAAGAATCGCAGGCGTTCTACATTGCCGTGTACGAGCTGTGCCAGACGATTCCCGTCGGCCGGGTAACCACCTACGGTCACATTGCGCTTTTGGCAGGAGCTCCCAGCAATTCTCGTCAGGTGGGAACGGCTCTCAAGACCCTGACTTCGAATCCCGCACACGAATTCAACACGACAAACGTGCCTTGGTGGCGCGTGATTTCGGCGGCTGGCAAGGTGTCGTTGCGGGGAAAACACGAGATGAAAATGCAGCAGGAGAGGTTGGAGCAGGAGGGCGTGGAGGTGACTCAGAACGGGCTGGACAAGTATAATGTCAGGTTGAGTGAATATGGGTGGTTTGAGGAGGAGGAGTAAGTACACGACGCGAAACGAGGTGCACAGCACCGAGATTCGTGAGATGGAGTTGAAACAACTACGAATCGACTACGAAACGAGGCACAGCACCGAAATTCGTACTAGTACAAGACCGTACACGGCATTCGTTGATACACTCAGCCCATCGAAATGGCTCCATGTTGTGATACAAATACGGTGTGCATTTCATACAAGGGCCATGGAACCTGGGTGTCTTGTACATAACCACCACATATCTCCCAGACCCGTTGGTGGTTCTTTTGGAGATCAGCTGTATTACACATATCCTTCTGAGATTCTTCAAGAGCTGATCTACTACCATCGAGGAACATATCACTGGATTTGCTGAATAGTGCTACAATCACTGCTGAACGATTGGCATCACTGAACGATTGGTCTCTGAACGATTGGCATCTGAACGATTGGCATCTGAGAGGAGCATATGGCAAGTCTTGTCCACAATTGATTGTAACGGTACGCTAATCGTTACATCTCTCCATCTCGTTTCTACCCAATCACTGTATCTCTACTTATTGTATATATCTACCAGTACTGTATAACCGCCAACACCATAATCTCTTCGAGAGCGTACATGACCATCTCAACCACGTAGCTCAAGTGTCACAAACAGAAGGAAAACACGTGTAAAAAGTTGTGTGTAAAAAGTTGGGCGTAAAAAGTCACATGACCCACACCCTCCTTTGCTGTCAATCTCTCGTCGTTGGTCCTCCACATCCCCGCTTACTAATCATCTCAACTTAATCTTGCGACATGCAGAATCCAAGTCAAACAAGTCTCTTCCTTTGCCACCACCACAACGAAAAGACCAGCAAAAAAATACACGCCATGGCTCCTCGAAACCTGCACGAGTTTCTGGTACACAAGCTGCTGCAATCCAAGCATTTTCACAAGTTTGTCAGATCGATACATGCCAGACTGAACGGACACAAGCCGGGGGATTATGGAGATCAGAGTGAGTAAAACCGAATGAACGTGTGAGCAAAGCGAATACGTTTGGGACGGATATGAGACGAAAGAAACGAGTTCGTCTATATATGAGCGACTTATAACGTATCAACCCGTTTGTGGCGATACTGAGAACGCATGAGCGAGTGTGTGAGTGAGAAGGACACTTTCCTGGACGATATGTGAAGTGATTAATGAACTTAGCGGAGGAGACATGGTGGACGTATTCATTCATATGTTTGTGAATGTGAGAGTGCATATGGCCACAGATACAACATGTTGTTTGTCATTCTTGAGGTGTTCTTTTGATTTGACATTCTTAAATGAGATACCTATCCTTTATCAGCACATTCCCGAGGACTCAACATTTACTCTTGGATGCTTCAGGTCTTATTCGGACATTATCGATTTGGAATACTCAAGTAGCCCGAATGCCCTTATTGTGGCATTCTCGCTTCCTCTTATTCTCGCTTCTCACATTTTCGCTACGTTCGAATACTTGAATGCTCAAATACTCAAACACCACTAACACAGTCTCCCACGATCCTCTCCAACGAGAAGGCGAAAAGCCCTTCGAGAAGCTGACGCACAAAAAGAGCTTCATTTCCATCTTTCTCGAAGAGCTCAAGAACGAGGCCAAGTTTGGCAAGAAAAAGTAGTCTGTACATAATATAACAATCCCTTTGTAACTACCGGTACGGTGTACTCGTACTATCGATTAGGTATCTATTAACTATATAAACACAACTTTCTGTTGTTTTTTTGTCTTTTTGGTTCTTTTTTTCGTTTTCCATTTTTCGTGTATAATCTCTCAAGCTCGCTCTAATACAGCTCATTCACAATACTGGACCGTCCCAGCGTGCCTCGTCGCATACCAGGAGTGGCAAGAGACTCTCGAGTGGGCTTTCGGAACGACTTCTTGGACACCATGTTGACATCGTCTTCGGTGGCCACAATGACGTTCTTGTCGGTGCCGAATCGGAAATCTCCAGCAGTAACCTGATCCGAGTACCGTTTGATCAGATAAGGGTTGGCGTCTCCTCGCAGCAGCTTCTTGAGCGACCACGTGACCACGTAGGGGCCAGAAGACGTCACCACCGTTTGCTCCCGCGAGTTGGGGCCCTGGTTGAAATGCGCCTTGGTGAAGTCCAGACCCGAGCCCGTCTCGGCAAGCATGAAAGCGACATGCTCAGGAGAGATTTGCAGACGCTTGGGACGAGGCTTGGCGTCCTTGGCGAACGACCGCTTGAATCCAGTCTCGCCCTCGTGCTTACCCTCCTTGATGGTGGCGTCAATCAGCAGAATGTAAGTCTTGCAGGTGGCCAGAATCCATCGACCATCAGCAGACACATCCACACCCAGAATAGGGTCTCCGAGAGCAGGCAGGGCCGTCTTGGCGTTGATTCCAAGTCGGTCAAACAGTCGAATCTCTCCCTTCTGGGACGCCACGGCAATATGACCGCCCTCCGTCGACGTGAGTGCCGAGAACTGGTTGTTGGTGGCATACTTTTTGTGCTCACTGTCCACCAGCTTGGATCCACTGAGTCGAGGATCGATTCGGAACAGACCCGAATTGGCCATTCCGAGGAAGGTCTGCTCGCCGGTCATCTGAGAAAACTTGGCCGAAGGAGCAAAACTGACGACACTGTTTTTCGAGTCGTCGGACACCTGCCACTCATCCACCACCTTGCCGTACTCCAGATCCATCTTGTACAGATTGTTGCCCGAAGACTTGTCCTGCAGCACAATATGCTTGTCCTGGTAATGCAGCATCATCTTGTCAGGGTTGAACGACGTCTTATCGGGCTTGGCAATGTTCTCAATCGTTGTAGCAAACTCAAGCTCATTATCGGCAGTGTTCTTGAACACTCCAATTCGGTTGCCTCGCACGACATAAGATCTGTCGTTGGACGTTCCGACCGCCAGCAGCTTGTTCTTGTCAAGATCATCGTTTTTACCGAAAACCTCGTCGTTATCAAACTCCTCGTCGTCGGAAAAGTCCGTGGCAGGACCTTGGGGAGCGTCCTCAAACTCTTCCTCCTCCTCATCCTCCTCAGGCAGATCCTCCATACCTGTGGTTCCCTCATCGTCAATATCCATGGCTCCAAATGCCTCGGAAAGATAATCCCGGTCTGTTTCGGAAGCCACAGCGTACTTCTGACGGTGGAGACGCTGCCAAAGAGCCTGCATGAACACCTGCTGGAAAGTCTCAAGCTCCTCAAACGAGCCAAACTTGAGCAGCCACGAAAAGCCTGCGCCGGAAGGAGCAAAGTAGTTGAAAATGAACGACAGATGCTCGTAGTTGAAGCAAGGGTTCATTTCTGACGTGATGGGCATACCCAGAAGAGGCTTGGGGCCATTGCACACCGTCAGCCAGTACTCCCACTGATTGGTCACCTCCTCGACCTTGACGGTAGTTGTTGCTGCCTGCAATTCGAATGCGCCGGTTCCTGCATCAAATAGATGCAGCTCGGCGGTAGATGTGCCCAGAACAGCGTCGAATTGGGGCATGGCCTGAACTGTGGGAGCTGTGGCAGCATCCTCCTCGTCGTCGGCAATGGCTGCGGCAACGGCTGCGGGGGCGGCTGCAGCAACAGGGGCAGTCTCGTCAGCCTCGTCAGCCTCGTCAGCCTCACCAGCTGCAACATTGTCCTTCTTAACCTCCCGCACAATCTCAACCTCAGGCTCAATCTCCTGAACAGGAGGAGGGAAATCAAACTCGTACAAGTCAGTTTCAGGCACACCCTTGGAACTAACCTGGTACTTTCGCTCGTACATGCACTGCTTGGCAGTCAGCTCAAACTTGTCGAAAACCTCTCCCCTGGTGTTCTTGTCGCAAATGAACTCGAACCGGTCACCAATGTCGCCACTGAGATCCTTCCAAGACACCACAACGTGTTGTTCACTGTCAGAAAAGTAACTAATCTCCAAAGCCTCGTCAATCAAATAACACCATTCCTCGTCGTCCAAATTGTCCTCCTCCTCCGTTCCTTCAAACGCCTCTTCTCCCTCCTCATAAACTCGTTGGACAATGAGCTGACTCTGGAAATCGGATTCCGTCTTTCGAATGATAGCAGCCGCCTCTTTGTAAATGCACTCGGAAACTCCCTTGACAGAATGGGGAGACCGCTTGAGAAATAGCTGGCCGGACGGAATCACCGCCAGCTCCTGCTTGGACCCTGAGCCCAGGATATTTCGAAGAAAATTCATACCACAAGTCGAATGTGTAGTGGCGTAAATGAGACAATCATTAAAAAAAAAGGTTTGTTTGGGGACCGGTTGCCTAGCAACGCCACCGGAGGAGTGTACAAAGGGGGGGCAACTCCCAACAACCTTAAAGCGGTCACGTGGTGATTGCAACTTTATTTTAAGATAGTGGGGCGGCCGGCTTATGTAAGTACTGCCCCTAGCCCTTAACCTTATTTTGTGCACAGTCAACCGTTGTAATTGTGGCTTAGGTAAGCGGTTAGTCAGGTGTTTTTGTTTGCTTAGATAATCCATGAGTTTCAGAATCGTACTCGTACTCGTACCGTAATTACTGGTACAACGTTTCACGTTCTTTTCGCTCTATCACATGGAGTGTCTTCATGTATATGTACGCACAGTATAAGGAAATAATAAAGCGTTTTGGGGGACAAAAATTATATAGAAATGACCCCTGAAATGACGCGGTTGTTTTGACCTTGTTTTGGTGGTGTGACTGTTTGTGGTTATGTTTTTGATACTGATCTTGTTTCTATCAGGGTGGGAATGCTGAAACTAGGACAATTGAGGGGATTCGAAGTGTGTGGAGGGATATCTGGGTTTATATTTTGGTTTAGTGACGTCGGGTGGTTCTAGCAATGTTTTTCTTTTTCTTCTAGGTGCAGTTTTGGTTTCGGTTGAGGGGCCCTTGTGTTGCCATGAAACAGTTCCACATACGTCCCCATCATGAAATTTCGTGTGGGCACGTGTGGATATTGTTGTATCATCGTGTTTCTCTTGACTTTGCGGTTTTTTTAGCTGTGGATTTGTGTCTTTATCTGTCATTTTGGCCGTTTTATGACCACTATTCGTACATGAGTGTAGGCCCAAGTGTCCTACTTTTAGCAACCCCACAACATGTTCGGTAGGAAGACAGGATTAGGTCATCCTCGAAATCACAACACCAGAATTTGATGAACACCTGATTATCTTGTATCCTGGACTGTCTCTTTGTGTCAGTCGTGTCACTCCTCTGTAATTAGCATGTGTTTTCGCCCGTCATAGAACTGTCTACTGGTACCGATACTCGTACTCGTACCGTACTCGTACCGTACCGTACAGCACCTCGATATTGCACCCGGATACCCTACTCCTCTCGGCCCATTTACCCCTGCCTCATTCGCCGTGGCAACAATCCAAACCATCAACATTCTTAGCCTCCCCTGGTTGTAATTCAAAGTGGACATGGTAATTAGCAAAATCCCCATCGTACGATTCTGCCGTTTCCCCACACTTTCGTCGATCACGTGGTTTCTCGGCCTATCGGGGTTCTGCCGACAGTTTTGTTATCAGATTGGCTCCCGTTTATCTCATATCGGTACCCTTCTTATCAACCTTCACGTTCCTGTCCCAGAATATGGCTCTTTACAGTTTCAGAGCGGTTAGGTGATTGAACTTTATAATCTAGTTTAAAATTGGGGCGTGTTACCCGGCCTTTGGTTGCCCCTCGATTGATAGATGTGGGCGGTATAGAAACTAGCGATTTGAGCAGTTGACTTGGTGGGTGTTGTGGGACGTCGTATATCGTGTGACTATGCGTATTCACCGTCGTGGTACCAGTATCACATTACTAGCACTTGTACGTCTTACTTTTAGTTATGTACGCTAAAAAGCACACACATACAAACGTCAAGGAAAATGTTCTTTGCAGCGCAACATTTAAACTAAACCTTAACAACCACCACTTCAAGTTAATTGCACCTTATCGAATGTCATATAATACGACGATAAATGAAACCAATCTGTAGGTTATCTGGTCGTAATCGTGACATGGTATCAACCCAACGTATTAACCAGCCCCTACCTACCCTATTCCCCTTCCCTAACCCCTCCCCTATTCCATTCCCCTATGCCACTCCCCTAATACACACCCCTAACCCACAAACAAGGGTCCACTCTAAAGGGATGGCTCGAGACGAGTCGCGAGCCAGCCCTAACCCTGCCACACTAGGAAATTCTATTCGCCGCCGCCACACCATCTCTCTTGCTCAAGCTCTAATATCAGCCGGCCCGGTTCGCCGTAACATTAAATGGGCTAAACAACCTCGACAGCGTACTTGTGCCTCTACCTGGTAGTACACATAACCGCGTCATATGACGCGCCTTGCGCTTGACATGTCATTAATAATCCATGGACATCGGAGTCGACACCCGCTCACCCGTTTAGTGCATATTTTACGCTGCGTTTTTTTTCTCTTTTTTTCACGGTGCATGAGGTCAAGCAGACGAAAAAAAAACGACAACAAAAACAACGCGTCGTTTGCAACAGTGGCAGGGATGTGGAGTATGAACATGTAACATTTACTGGAGAGTCTGCAGCTGGTGTCCAAAACTAGACCGGTTCATTATCCTTGTCCCTATCATGTTGTTGATAAGAAAATGACAATGCTTATCTTTAGGACGAGGTTAAACCGGTTAAGGTAGTGACTAGTCACACGAGAGTTGGCCGTTTTCTTTGTTCGGCGTCTGTAACTAAACCTTGTTTGCGTGCGGCGATGCAAAAAATTGTCGGCCATGAAATTGAATCTTTCAACGGTCCGGGTTTGTCTTTCTCTCTGTCAGATAAGCAATCTCAGCGAGCACAGTGCATAAAATGGCCGTTGAATCCGTCCACTCCGACGACAACGAAAAGGTTGCTTCTTCTGTCGACGAAATGCCCAACTTCTTTGAACGCCAACTGGACAAACATCCGCGAATGGCCGTCTACAACTCCCACTTGCAGCGTTTTCTCCAGTGGATCGAGGTGCCCACCAAGGAGGGTGAGGTCAACACATTTCTCAACAACGAGGATCTCAAGCCCGTCGAGGTTGCCCGACAGACGTGGGGCTGGAAGAATTTCGTGTCGTTTTGGATTGCCGATTCTTTCAATATCAACACATGGGAGATTGCCGCGACCGGTATCCAGCTCGGGTTGACCTGGTGGCAGGTCTGGCTGTGTGTATGGATCGGCTACTTTTTCTGTGGTATTTTTGTCGTTCTTTCTGGACGTATCGGAGCCATCTACCACGTTTCCTTCCCTGTTGCTGGCCGTTCCACTTTTGGAATTTTCGGCTCCATCTGGCCCGTCATTAACCGAGTCGTCATGGCCTGTGTGTGGTACGGAGTCCAGGGCTGGCTGGGAGGCCAGTGTATCCAGGTGTGTCTCCTGGCCATCTGGCCCAGTGCACGAAACATGAAGAATGGAATTCCTGGAAGCGGAACCACCACCTTTGAGTTCCTCTCCTACTTCCTCTTCTGGCTCTTCTCCCTGCCCTTCATCTACATTCGACCCCACAATCTCAGACACCTGTTTATGGTCAAGGCGGCCATTGTCCCCGTTGCAGGCATCTCCTTTCTGGTATGGACCTGTGTCAAGGCACACGGTATCGGACCGATCATGAGCCAGCCAGCTACAATCCACGGCTCAGTCATGGGCTGGGCTTTCATGACCGCCATCATGAACTCGCTGTCCAACTTTGCCACGATTATCGTCAACGCCCCTGATTTCACCCGTTTCGCCAAAGAGCCCAACGCCATTGTCCTGTCTCAGCTGATCGCCGTGCCCACCGCCTTTTCGCTGACTTCGTTCATCGGCATCATTGTCTCGTCTTCCGCCACCGTGCTCTACGACGAGAACATCTGGAACCCCCTGGACGTGCTGCACAAGTTTCTGGAAGGCAACAAGTCCGGCAGCCGAGCCGGAGTCTTCTTCCTGGGGTTTGCCTTTGCTATCGCCCAGCTGGGAACCAATATCGCAGCAAACTCGCTGTCAGCAGGCACAGATATGACCGCTCTGCTGCCCAAATACATCAACATCCGAAGAGGAGGGTTCATCTGCGCCGGAATCGCCCTGTGCATCTGCCCCTGGCACCTGCTCTCGTCGTCGTCAAACTTCACCACCTACCTCTCCGCATACGCTACCTTCCTGTCGGCCATTGCAGGATGCTCCTTCTCCGACTACTACCTGGTTCGACGAGGATACATTTACGTCGGAGATCTCTACAACGCTACAAAGGGCTCCACTTACATGTATCGGTACGGAATCAACTGGAGAGCGTTTGCAGCCTACTTTTGCGGAATCGCCATCAACGTGGTGGGATTTGCCGACGCAGTTTCCGACGGAGGAGTCAACGAAACCGCCCGAAAAATGTACCAGCTCAACTTTTTCCTGGGCTTCATTGTCTCGGCAGGAACATACTATCTGTTCAACTACTTTTCGCCGGTGGTGGGAACCCGAGAGACATGGAGCGAGGACCCCAACGCGTCGGCCATGTACGCGGAAATCACCACGGACGAACTGTCGCAAGACTCGCAGTCCTACGATCCCCAAGAGTGGGATCGAAAAGTGGTCAACAACGACGACCCCGTCAAAACCACTTTTATCACTTCTTAGCATTCATAGCATCCATAGCATTTTCATAGCATCGCATTACAATACGCATCCCAGTAACGAGGGCAATATTATTTATTTATTATTTATTATTTATTTATTTCGTCTTTTTCAGCATCGGTGCGTTTCCTATGTTTTTCTGTAGTCGTGAGTAGAGTACGAGTAGAGTAATAAAACAGGTATGAGGGTACAAACTAGAGATAAATAAACGACACCAAACAACACCAAACAACGCCCACTCACTCCTCATATTACTTCTCTATATCGTTTCTCATTTGTACACCCCATCAAACATCACAGCATAGAGTATCCACCAGCACCATGAATATTGACCAAAAATGCCAGTATTATCTTCAATCCTCTATTTCCACCATCAATTAATCCATTACTAATTTTTTCAGCATTTATTTGGATTTATCTGTATTCTTCCCTCAATTTTCCCTCGATTTCCCCAATACCCCCCCACCAAACAAGGTTCACACATGCGTCATCATCGACATGAACACTCGTCATCACTTCGCCATCACATCACCACTTAGCACCACAACATGCTCCACATCCTGCTGGCATTTCTCCAGCTGACCGTCATCTCGGCCGCATACACTCTCCGAGGATCGTTGGCCAAAGACATTCTTCCATTGTCTCCCGAAGAGCTCGCCAACACCTTTGTGTCCGTGCAACCTCTCGACGCAGTTTCTTCGGCTCCCTACAAGACCTATCTGCGTAAAGACGGCCACTTTTCGCTGCAGGACTTGAGCGAGGGCTCCTACCAGCTGGAATTGCACTCCATCAACCTGGCTCTGGTGCCTCCCAAGAGCTACCGAATCGACATTGTCAACGCCACAGAACTGGTGATTCATGAGGTGTTTGCGGGCCATTCTGTGTCGGACCTGGGTCCTCGAGCGTCGTACCCGGTTGTTATTGGCCCCGTGGCCCGAAAGAAGCTGACTCTGGAACGAGAACAGTTTTCGGCCTTCAACATGATCAAGTCGCCCATGATGCTCATGTCTCTGGGAGGTCTGATTATGATCATTGGAGTGCCCAAGCTGGTCAAGTACCTGGATCCTGAAGCTGTTGCCGAGTTTCAAAAGATTCAGGCGGAAAAGAGCAAAAAACAGGGAACCCAGAGTGGTAGAGATATGCAAAAGCAGATTAACAATTTCGACATGAGCGAGTTTTTGGCTGGAAAGACCACAAAGAAGCAGTAAGCTGCAGCATCTCAGCAGCATACTGGAATCCCATTCCATGCTATTGATATCTAAAGTACTGTACCGGTACTCTTCTCATATTGCTCATACTGCTCATACTGAAAATTCCACAATTCTGTATGATGCGGATCGCAGCAAGACTGTACCGGTACTCACCTTTTCTACTGCGGCAAAGCAGGTTTAATTGAATATTTATGTCTATTGATAATAGTCAACTGTAGCCAATGATGAGTAGTGTAAATGGCGTTGTAAGGTATGCAAAGACGTCACTGCTCTTCTCTTCCTTTTCGTGTATCACCAACACTTTTCTGCCTTGAATCATATAATACAATAAATTACATTATTTTCCCCGGACACTGTCAAACAGGTTGTCAATGTTGGACTGAAGGTCACCACCCTCCCCATCCTTCTTTCCCTCCTTTCCATCCTTGTCTCCTCCCATATCATAGACAAAATCCGTATCCATCATTTCAGTAATGGCCTTTTTCTTGGTCGGCAAAACTCGATACAGAGTCTTTTCTCCCGTATCCTGCTCCACCTCCTCATGCCGTCGTTTCCGCAGATCCAACGGCGCCTCCTCTCGAGACTCTCTTGCCTGTTCCGTGGGGCCTCGGATTCGCTGCTGGTCCTCATGGAACCGCTCCTTGGCCTCCGCCACGTCTCCATCCACGTATCCCTGGCCCTCCTCGTCATCTTCTTCGTCATTTTCCTCTTCCTCGTCCTCCTCTTCGTCCTCAGAAGACTCCTCATCCTCTCCAGGCTGTCCCCACAACGACTTGTCCACCTGCACACTTCGCTTCACAACCTCCTGGCCAAAAACGTCGCCGTAAAGAGGCTGGTTGTTTTCGTCCAATGGCGGCTTGCCGTAGCCTCCAGGGTGGAAGCCCCATTGTGCCGACGACGGAATGGGGGCGTTGACTCCGGGGATCCTCAAATCCTTGTAAGAAGGAGGAGGACCAAACCTCTGCATCTGAAGCAGCCACGGTGGAGGGGCGTTGGGAGGCATGTTTAGCGCCTCACGCAGCTCCTTGGACAGCACGCCGGGCCGGTACTTGCCCAGCTCGGGCTCAAACTCCTTGCCCTCAAAGTACTGATCACCGTACTCGTACAGCCTTGGCTTGGTCTGGAACTTGAAAAAGGCGTCGTGTAGTTTCTGGTAATCAATGTCCATCTTGCCCATTTTGGGCTGCACCCGTTCACGTGCCCTCTGTTTCAACGTCGACTCGTCTTCGTTGCCGGTCTCTCGCATATCCATGATTCCCGTGTCCTTGATGAACTGCGGCAGCTCAAACGGCTGTTTGGCAAACCCTCGTTTCAGACTCAGATACTCTCGTTTCTGTGTCCAATGCGACGGCACGGGGATCACGTTGGGCGCCGATTTCAAATGCACCAGCAAAAACGGCTCCAGGGCATCAGCATCGTGCCAATCCACCAGATCGGGTTTGGAAGTAGACGCCTTGAGTTCTGCCAGAGGGACTTTATCCCGCTTTTTCGACTTGACCAGCGCCTGCTGCTCGCCCACGACATCCTCATCCTCGTAGTCGTCTTCGTCCGAATACATCATGTTGTCTGTCGTGGACGCTTCTTGTTGCTGAGGCTCATTCTGGACGTTTGCAGGGTCGAATTTCTCGAAAATGCGCTGGAACTCGGCATACTTTTTGTCCGTCTCGTCGAAATCGATGGTAAACGCCGTGCTCGTGGTTGTTTTTGTGTCGGTCGTTCTTGTGTCATTTGCTTCTGTGTCGGTTGGCTTCGTATCTTTTGGTTTTGTGTCACCGGTGCCGGTTGGCTTTGTGCCACTTGCGTTTGTGGCGTTCGCCTGATTCAGCTTCGCAGCCTTGGCCTTTTCTCGCCGCAACTGGTTCTTGCTTTTTCGAGGAGCCATGCTGATGTGTGGTGGTGAGTGGTGATATTGAAGAATTTAGGTGTGCAGAAAATCATGCATGGCAGAAGGAGCATATTTGTGTTGAGCGGGAGGCAGAGAGAGAAGTAGTATCTGGAGATGTAGAAGAGGAGTAAAAATTCCGAAGAGTGCAATCGATTTGAAATCGTCTGTTTATTCGTGCGAAACCACTCATTCGCCTATAATCCCAGGTATACGATGTGCTATTGACGGACCATCGAGCGGTCGTTATATTTTTTACAGGGTACAAATAACCACATTAATTATATAATACAAATAGTTTGCGCAGGGTCGTCGGCGACGCCAGTCACGCTTTCAAGTTATAAAAATAAAGAGTAGCAGATCCAAGTCTGACCGCATCTACCACACGGGGTCGGCGGGAGGAGGAGGGGGAGGGGGAGGAGAGCCTCGTCGAGCGTCGGGCGAAAGAGACCGTCGTCGCTCGGGAACGTCGTCTCGGTCGTCTCGCCGTCGGTCGCCCCGGTCATCTCGGTCATCCCGATCGTCTCGGCCACCTCGTCGGTCGTCCCGATCACGGTCACTTCGAGATCCTCGTCGGTCTCGTCGGGGGCCCCGGTCGCCCCGGTCGCCCCGATCACCCCGGTCGCCTCGATCACCTCGATCGCCGCCACGTCCGCCATCTCGGCCACCTCGTCGGTCACCTCGTCGGTCACCTCGTCGGTCACCTCGTCGGTCACCTCGATCGCCTCGGTCGCCGTTCCGAGAGGGCATGTATGTGTCTCGTCCTCGGTCTCGGCCGCCTCGGTCTCTACGGTCGCCACGGTCTCCTCGTCGGTCGTCTCCACGTCGATCTCCTCGTCGTTCACGGGGTCTAGGGTTGGGCTTTGTTAGTATGGATGGTGGTAGTTGGTTGCAATGTATGAAATTGCAGTGTTGTCCTCCACGGCAACTTCACGTGACCAATCGCTTTGCTCTTGGCCACTCTTACTCACATCAACCTTCATGGTGACAATCTCGCCCTTGAATTCGGTACCATCAAGCTTGGAAACCGCCTGCTCCATCTGGTCGGCAGACCGAAACTCGACGGTACCTTCGCCCTCACGGTCTCGCGACACGTTGGTGTAGGTGACCTCGACGTCGGCGGTTCGGCCAAAGTCCTTGAGGTCCTGCCAAGACACGCCGGGGGCCAGGCCGGAGATGTTGACCCGGTAAATTTCCTCTTTTCGGTCACCCCGGTCGCCTCGGTCACCTCGGTCGTTACGGTCCCGGTAGGTTCGGGGCTCTCGCACCTTGATGGGGTTGGCGTAGGTGCAGAAAAGGGGCTCGCCGTTGAGGGCCTGGCCGTCAACATTTTCCTTGGCCCGAACGGCATCGTCCAGACTATCAAACTCGATAAAACCATAGTTTTTGATCAGCTTGACCTCCTTGATGGGGCCCTGGGAGCTGAACAGGTCTTCGATCTGCTCTTTGGTGGCTTGTGTTAGAGGTGCGTGCAGGGGGGCATCGTCTTGCAAAGGCAACAGCGGCTAAGAATGTATCATTCTTTTTGTTCTTTGCGGGAGCATGGGCGAGGAAACGGAGGTTCGTGGGCTTGCGAGAACTGCGGGAGAGATGCGGGGGGAGAGAAGACAAGAAGAAGAGAGAAGAAGAAAGAACCAGACCAGCGGATGAGTGGTCTCGAAATGAGACGTGTATCATTCCAGAAAGACAATTGCAAGAAAAGAAACGAAAAGGAAAAAGGAACAAATGAAGAAGAGCCGTGACCCGGCGTCTCAACAGCAATCAAAAAGGTCTGGTTTGGAAAAGGAATGAAGGAAGAAAGAAAAAAAAGGGAAAAAAAAAGGGAAGAAAAAAGGGAAGAAAAAAGGGAAGAAAAGAAAAAAACATCAAGAGAAAGCAACAAGATCGATGGTCGTGAACCGACCGATCCAGCAACCACGACTGTTGAAAGTCAAACAAGTCGACCGACGTTTGCATGCATTGTGTATGTCGTGTTGTTTGTTTAACATGGTGTGGTTGGGGTGTTTCATGGTCTTTGTGTCTGTGTCTTTTGGTGACACTCTTCTTGACACTCGTTGTTGAGCACTCGAAACGTCTCGTTTATGTGCACACCTGTGTCTGTGACTCAGTGTGGCTCGGTGTCCATATGACACTCCACTTGTGATCAAAAATACATACTGTCAGGACCGATAGGTCTCAGAAAGAGTCGGGGGCTGGGCTCCGCGGGGGCCGAAGAATCGTTATCCGTCATAGTCGAAGAGAAGAATAAAATGGGCTTGCGATTGGAGAAAAATCAAAAGCTCGTTTTTGGTGGGAGGTGGGGGGGGGGGGGGGG
>ULGV01000004.1:1743535-1819723 GCA_900519065.1 Yarrowia hollandica | reverse complement strand
GGGGGGGGTGGGGCGCGAAGTTTTTGGCGGGTGGTGGTGACGACAGGTCAAGACGGTGCAGTAGGTTCACTTTGGCTTTTCCGGACCTTTTGTAGGGTTAGGGTAGCCCGTCTGCGTTTGGAAAGCGGTTGTCAAAGCGTTCACCCGGATAGGTCCCAACACAATGAGGTATGGGCCAAAAAAAACGAGGGGGAAAAAATATGCACATAGGTCAATACAAAGAAGTAATAGATACATGCACCACTGTCCAAATCGGGGAAATGCAGACGGATCGAAATGGACGTGTGCGTTTGAGCAGCATTGTGGAAATCGGACCTTTTAGGAGGGGGTGTGACGTTGTGCAGCATTTGTACGTTTGTGGTGCAACATATTGGGGGTGGCGTGCACGTGTAAAGTGGGGTGTTACAGTGCGAATAAAACGCAGGGTTGCATGGATGCGTGGGAGTACATGGCCGCTGAGTGAGCAACAGGTAGGGGAGTTGGGGTTGACATCTTTTTGTCTCGTCCGTTATGTGCACCCCAAAGATGAGGTGCAAAACACTCCCTGGATCACCCTATACATGTTTGACGTATGGAAAATATATACCCAACTCTATGCGGGGCGGTGTAAATAAGGTTTACGGTATGGGACGTTGATGGAAAAACTGGACTCCGAAATTACAAGTACTTGTATGAAATATTTTATTAAAACTCGGAAAAAATCACCTGATACTCCAATATTTCTGTACTCACGTGCCACAAAGATCTTGCATCAATGTCCACCAATATTCGATGAGAACACACCGCCCACCTGGGTTAAGCGGATGAGGGTTAAAAAAGGTTTCCAAGAAATTCAGAAATTTAAAATGAAATTGTAAAAGATTGTAACAAATCAGTGAAAAATCATCAACGTTTGGAATGAAGGCAGGAATACGGCGAAAGGAAGGGGGGATATTACGGACCGATCCACGTAGAGTTTGAAAAACCAGGACCCTTTCAAAACCGATTTTAGCGCCATTTTCGAGTAAAGAATGGGGGTTGGGGAGTAAACTACAGAGTAATACATGCCAGAAACATGTGGAGTAGAACGCGCAAACGAATTTATCAAGGAAACCACCAGGGAAAGCGCCAAGAATCTCTCCAATCCTCCACAATCACGGTTTACAACCGCATGCTGTTATCGATTATAAGGTTTAGAATACGGACCGACTTGAACAATAAGGTTAGGTCTTACTAAACGATGATAAGGTTACTAAGCGAGTTGTACCTGGTACCATTACTCCCCTCCGCCGTTGTCAGGATATCGTCAATTAGAGAGGTAGATGGGTAGTGATGTGGATGTAGTGGTCTGATTAGAGTAGGGGTTATTCAGGACCAACTATGACTAAGCCAAAATGAGACTTCCTTAGTAACCATACCCCTGACTAAGCCTATGCTTAATCATCCGCTTAATCATCCGCTTACTCAGAAGGACAAAGTTTGCGAGCATACGCCTGATCTTCTACACAACAATGCTGACCCGACTGGCTCGAGTATCTGCCCCCCTCGGGGCTCGGGCTTTCCACTCTACCGCCCTCCGTTTGCACGATCCCTATGGTCTCGACACTGCCAAGCAGCCCAAGGGAGGCAAGCGACGAAAGGAAATGTCGGTTGAGGAAATCGCCAATGCAAAGAAGGCTCGAGAGGCCGCTCTTTTGAAGAATGTGCGTCCCAAGGCTGAGCAGGAGCGTAAGCAGGCCGATGAGGAGGCCGACGAGAAGAACAAGCGGCTCAAGAAGCTCGCCACCTTTTCTGTGTTGTTCACAGCCGCCATTGCGTACACTTGGCTGGTTGCGACCAAACTTCCCGAGATTCAAAAGAAGGGAGAAGCCAAGCGAGAGTTGCACAAGGGCCGTACCGATTACGATCGTACGGAGACCGTTGCTGCTCCACGTGACACCACCGAGTGTTATGATGCGCTGGCCAAGGTGTATGATGACAAGATGAAGTGGGAGGAGCGATGGGGTCTGATTTTCCGATGGCGACACAAGGTGGCCAAGGAGCTGGAGGGCGATGTTTTGGAAATGTCGTGTGGAACCGGACGAAACATTGATTACCTGGACACTCGAAAGGTCAAGTCCATCACGTTTGTGGACTCTTCTCTTCCCATGCTTGAGGTTGCCGAGGAGAAGTTTCGAAAGGCGTATCCTCGATTCAAGCGTGTTCAGTTTGTGCAGGGCAAGGCCGAGTCGTGTTATGAGCTGGCCAAGGACTCTGGTATGAAGTACGATGTTGTTTTCGAAACGTTTGGTCTGTGTTCGCACGAGGATCCTGTCAAGGCTGTCAACGAGATGAAGCAGCTGCTCAAGCCTGGAGGAAAGGTGGTTCTTCTGGAGCACGGCAAGTCGGCGTGGGAGTTCATCACCCGGTACCTGGACAAGAAGGCCGACGAGCGAGCGAAAATCTGGGGCTGTCGATGGAACCTGGACATTCCCCAGATTGTGCGGGACAGTGGCATGACGGTGGTCAAGAACAAGACGGGTGGTTTCGGAACCAACCATTTGTACATTCTGGAGATGCCTGAGGAGGAGAACAAGATTGACAAGGTGGACAAGGTGGAGGAGAAGTAGCTGTATATATGTAAATAGGGCGACTAGTTGCCAAATCTGACAGAACCAAAGATCGACAGCGGGTGTAGTAGACGTAGAGGATAAATGCGGTACGTACAGGAGAGACACGGTACGTACCGTAGAGTGTTCGCACTGGCAGAAACTGTAGGTGCGTGTTCGCACACCACCAAAGATGTAGTGTTTCGTATCGTCTCGTGTACGAGTACACTGTAAAAGTCAACTGGACAGGGGCCGACTTTATACCTTTGGGAGGTGACACTATCGATGTAATTGACGTCAATGTAGAGGCGTCTGATATTAGAGACGGTTTTTCGACATCTGAGATTAGAGGTGGTTTTTCGACACCTTGCTGAATACTAGAGACGGTTTTTTGACACTCGTGGAGCAGAGCCCGCAACACTAGACAAGAGGAACACGAGGTGAGTACAGTATCGGAGCTGCTCGTACATGCGTAGATGAAAATGGTTCCGATCAGACAGAGATGGTAGGATCAACGGAGAAACATGAAAATCTATCGTCTGACCCAGAATATGGATACCAGTACATTGCGAATGGGACAATTTACATACGGACATGTCCTATCATATACCATGTCCAAAATACATTACTGTACCAATCATGCAACATGTTATAAATACATTATATGTTTGTCCCTAACATCCAGTGAACCAACATCACAGACCAACATCACAGAGGGACGTTTTGGAGTGCCCAATACTGTGGCAAATGGGACACTCTGAGATGAGACCAAGGAAGTTCTCTTGGTGTTCCAGGATCGGCCGGACACTTTCGGACACGTCCTCAAATGTCCTTCTGAAATATCCTCAAATGTCCTCCAGACTTTCGGACACGTCCTCAAATGTCCTTCTGAAATATCCTCAAATGTCCTCCAGATGTGAGTCGGAGACATTCGGGCTTTGCCCTCATATCCCCTCCTTATGCGGCAATCGCCTTCTCCGCAATCACCTCCTTTACCCCCTCATCAATCAAATCTCCCGCACTAGGATACACCAGACTGGCCTCGTAGGCACCAATCACTCGATCCTCGGTAATGCCCACCTCATTCGCCGCCAGAGCCTTGAAACAGTTGGCGTACCGCGCGATATTCTCCCGCACCGACCGCGGAATCTCCTCGTTCTTGTCGCTGTACGTCTCTGTCAACGACGCCTCCTCCTCCAGACGGGTGATGCTGGTGGTGTTTTCTCGGGTCAGGTGCGAGTTGGCCCACGCCATGCACAGCCAGATCCAACCGTTGACACCAATCACCGTATCCACTCCTCCGGGCAGCTGGTGCACGTGGCTCTTGGCTCTGACAATCAGAGCCGAAGGCACAGTGATCAACACTCCGTTTCGCAGCTTGCCGTACCGCAGGGAACGGGTGTGCAGCGCCGCAGAGCCGTCCTGGTACAGCGACTGCACCTCTGTGTTGATCAGATCGCCCTCCTTGAGGAACCCTCGCATCTGGAGCTCGTCCGACTCTTGTTTTCGACGCAAAATGCCACCGGGCAAGTTGACAGAGCCCAGCTGCAACACTGCCAGCTGCTTGGCGCCGATATCCACCCGCCACCGCTTCACGCCCACGTCCACAATCCGTCCCACCACGTGGTCTCCAATCTGCGGCTGGTACCGTCCACGCAACGGCACCACACTCAGCAGTTTGTTAGTCTTGGTAACAACACCGGCAGTGGACGAAAACGTCTTGGCCCCGACAGAGTAGGTTCCGTGGCCCCGCATCCAAATGGGATCTTCGGTGATGAGCTTTCCAGGAGTCACCAGGCCAGCAGCAACATTGGCCGCCTGGGCGTTGTCGTCCATATCTTCATCTTCATCGTCGGACAAGACGAGCTGTTCTTCGGCATCGGAAGCCGCGTCCGAATACTCCATTTCAACGTCCTCGGACTGTTTCCGGGACGGTTTTTGAATCGTCAAGATGGCCATTGTTGTGAAATGAGAGAGATGGAAGAAGAAAGTGTCATGTGTTAACAGACCCAGACGCACGTTTTATTTTTCTAAATCAAAGTTTGGGTGCAGATTTGGGGGGAATCGGAGGTGACACACAAGATGTGCTACAAGATGAATTATGAGATGGGTTTTCATGTGTATAGATAAGTATTTACGTAATTGACGGGTTTGTAATTTTTCCGAGATTTTTTCGATTTTTTTTGATCCATAATTCAGGTTTTTTGATTTTACACTGTAGTTGAGTGGCGATGTGTAAATTAGGAAAATGGTGGAAATTCAGAAAAAAATCAGTGTACAGAAGAATTTTGAATATGGGACGCTTGGTTGAACTATAAAAGAGGTGGTTGTTTAGTTACAGTTTTCTCCTAATTTCTGCAATTTATTTCAGAATAGTTTGAATTATTTCCGAATCTCCACTACAATGAATGCAGGCAGCAGTGGTACAGAAACTGCAATAGACCAGCTACAAGAAAAAATAATGAAACAGGAGATGGTTAGCGACGATTTCTGTCTGCAGTCAATTGTTGAAATTTATTGCACATTTTTTCGATTTTCAATTTTTTTTTTTTTTTTTTGTTCTCCCCGGAAACGTTCCTAATTAATACAGGAAACGAGAAGGAAGGCGATAAAGACTGCTACAGAAGAGGTACAAAACTCCACTCTATTTTAAGAGATCCGTAAAGATGGTAGAATAATTTTCTCGATTTTCCGTAATTTATCCGATAATATCCAAATTTCCAGAATTATTTGCCCCCGGCCTACATCTGAGGGTGTGGCATGGTTCTAAATAGGGGTTGTAAAAATGGCACCAATATTTCACCACCACTGGAATTGAGATCAAGGCTGTCCAATAATTACCACAATTTTACCACCATTAATACGAATTTACCTGAATTATTACTAATTATTCCCACCTGCCAAAATCAAAGTTCAACTAGTCGAAAAAATTGTCCCCTTCGTAGAGTGGAAGAAACGTGGAAGAAAAAATCAGGAAAAATGGGAAAAATAAATTCGAAAGCTAAGCCGGATACAACCGATTTATTTTAGTTTTTCAGAAATACTTTCGCCTTTCGCATTCTCGAGCTAAGCTCTCGAATGCTGCTTCGCACTCAAACATTGTGAACTTTATCTACAATTTTCACCATGCATCTTTATGAAGTTCAACTTCTGGAGTGGTCTGTGGAAACCGAAATCTCTCACACCTACCCTTTCTCACCGTCTCTACCGTCGAATGTACACTCCTCAGCCGCCTCTGAACCGTGACATGACGGTTTTGGACCGGTCCAAGTTCACCGTGTCTTTGAATCTGGCTCTGGCGAAGTTTCCTGATCCGAAATACATTGCCAAATTCGCCAAGGAGTGCAAGGCCGACATTTTGCAGCTGCGGAGCATCAACCATGTCCAGAAGACGGAGGACAATGGGCGGGCTGTTCTTTTGCGGCATGATTTGGACGTGTCTGGCGAGAATGTGGCTGATTCCGTCCTGGGTCAGTTGAGTCCCCGGGGCCAGGAGCTTTTGACTGAGGCCAAGGCAGACATTTGCCGGATCCAGAAGGATCTGGACTACGATTTCTGGCGGGCAGACGAGATATTTTACTCGGTTTTGCCCGTCACTGAGAAAGATGAGATCCCCAGCGGGTTTTCCATGGTGGGACATGTTGCTCATTTGAACCTGCGGTCGGAATGGAAGGACTACGACAAGTTGATTGGGCAGGTGATTCTGGACAAGAACCCGCGGGTCAAAACGGTGGTTAACAAGGTCGATTCTATCGACACCAAGTTTCGAACGTTCAAAATGGACGTGTTGGCAGGAGAAGACAACACCCAGGTGGAGCAGCACGAGAGTGGGTGTCGGTTCCAGTTTGATTTCGCCAAAGTGTACTGGAACTCGCGTTTGCACACGGAGCACGATCGTCTGGTGAGCTTGTTCCGTGGAGAGGCGTCTTCTCGAGAACGAAAGCAGCAGGAACGGGCCAAACGAGAGAACCACGAGAAGACATCCGTAGAGGAGGAAGCCGTTGCCGACACCGAAATCGGACCGGCCACAGCGGTTTGTGACGTGTTTGCAGGCGTCGGCCCCTTTGCTGTTCCCTCCGGACGAACTTCTCTGTTCGTTATGGCCAATGATCTCAACCCCTACTCGTACGAGGCGCTGGAGCACAATGTCAAGCTCAACAAGGTCAATGAGTACGTCCAGTGTTTCAATCTGGATGGCGCAGAGTACGTGCAACAGAGCATGAAGCTGCTGGACGAGTATCGAGCTGCCCATCCCACCATCAACCCTGTCCAGGTTCGAAAACGAAAGGCTGGCCAACCTGTGCAGAAACAAAACATCCCCAACCACTACAGCCACTACGTCATGAATCTGCCCGACTCGGCCATTGAGTTCCTGTGGTCCTTCAAGGGTCTGTACACCACTGTCGAGGGTCTTTCCAAGGACACCCCTCTTCCCCATGTCCACGTCCACTGTTTCCACAAATGGGAAACGGGAGAAGAAGAGCCCTCCAAGGACGAAACCAAGGCTGCGCTTCTGGAGCGGGTGTTCAAACAGATTGACGTGCGCCTGGACCCCAAGGAGGTGGATATGCATTGGGTGCGAAAAGTGTCGCCCAAGAAGGACATGTTTTGCATTTCCTTTGAGCTGCCCAAGGAGGTGGCTTGGGCCGAGCAGGTTGAGGCCAGTAAATAAGGTGTAAAATAGGAAATGAAATAAATGATTTTGAAAAGATTTTGAAATGGAATAATTCAAATAAAATGGTTTCGGAGAGTTAATGGATGTAAACATGAAGATAACGACGCGTTATTAGCAGCAGAGCAGAAAATGAGTGTCTTTTTGTTTTTTTCTGAGTGTCTTTTGATTTTTTCTGATTTTTTTCTGATTTTTTTCTGAATTGATTTTATCTGAACTATCCCGACTTTAAAAACTCGAATTAATTAATTAAGTGGAATTCCAAAAATTCCAAAAAATTCCAAAAATTCCAAAAAATTCCAAAAAAAAAAACAACAACAAAAAAAAAAAAAAAAAAAAAAAAAAAAAAAAAAAAAAAAAAAAAAAAAAAAAAAAAAAAAAAAAAAAAAAAAAAAAAAAAAAAAAAAAAAAAAAAAAAAAAAAAAAAAAAAAAAAAAAAAAAAAAAAAAAAAAAAAAAAAAAAAAAAAAAAAAAAAAAAAANAAAAAAAAAAACAACAAAAAAAAAAAAAGAACAACAAAAAAAAAAAAAACAACAACACCAACAGATGTACAACAATCACGATAAAAAGGACTCAGGAAGATGTCAATTACAATGAGATTATTAAATGGCATAACCACTCATATAACCTATGTTATTTGATTTTTCTCATTTTATTTGATTTTCTTAAATTACAAAATAAATAAAATAAATTCATTCCTTCTGTAAAACAACACCAAAACAACACCTCCGAATAACCACACCGTTTTCAGCCGTTTTCAACCACCCTCAACTTGACTCCAATTTTTTCCAATTTTTTCCAATTTTTCCCAATTTTTTCCAATTTCACAACATTTATTTGATCAAATAAATCAAACAAATCAAATAAATCAAATAAATCAAATAAATTTCTTTTTTTCTCCATCACATTCCCCTCATTCTCACCACCACTATAACCTCCGCCATTACTAAGCAGCAAGGTCCAATTGCGTCTCATTTTTTACGCTTACCTGAACCCCCGTTGTTTCTCCAATCAAAAAGATGTTTTTGGCAAATTGTCATTGGGCCAATTAAGGTTTTAAACTTTCTCTCTTTTTGACGATTTCGGACCCTAACCCTGGACAACACCTCGTGGGGAGTTGGAGAGATGCAAGTCCGGGAAAAATGTATGGCGGTCTGGATAACCAACGACGGGGGCCATTTTCACGCGCCTCAATGAGAAAATTGCTACCGCGCTTTCCACCGCCACGCTCTCCCCTAACCCCGTTCCAGTACCCGTGGTAAAGCGCAGGACTGATATGTACGGTGGCATGCTCAAGTTTAAACTCTCCCAATAGAAAGTGCCAGCCAATAGTAGCGAGCCAATTGAGAGCTGCTGTACTGGTTCTGGGTTTGAGGGTGTAATCCATCTTTTGAGTATTCAATAGAGAGAACAGACTCATTTCTCAGCAGACACGTCTTAGAAAGGTGAGTATCAATGCGATGGATGGAGTGACACAAATGCGATGGACACAGACGGAGCGACACAAGGCGACGGACACAGAAGGAGCGACACAGAAAGGATGGAAGGGACGGAAGAGAAGGGCGACAGAGACGACAGAGAAGCAGGGAAGATAACGGACACAGATGCGATGGACGGAAGGGCGGACGATGGCGGACACAGAATGGAGGACGGAGGCAGAATAGAAGGACCGGAGGACGCAGAACGGACACAAAAGGACGCACGTTGATTCCTACACCTCAACAGATCCACAGACCAGGTGTATGCCCTCATGCAAGCCGTGTTTGAATTGCAATGAGTGTGTGGTGGTGTAGCTGAATGGGTGTGGTTCTGGATGTGTTCCGGATGTGTCCTGAATATGTTCCGAATGTGGTCTGAATGTGGTTCTGTTGTTTCTAAACAGCAATAGTCTGTTTGGTAAGGTCCCACTCTAACATGACATTGGGCATGTTAATCCTCTAATGTCCTCCGATATCTTGCTCCGGCATGTTATCCATTAGATGTGTTCGTTTGGCGTGTTCCTAGTGCATTTGTCGACTTCTGTTTGCCGTCTTCTGTTAGTGTCTCTTCTGCCTGTTTTATCTCTGATGCCATTGGATGTTGTCCACTCGTGACCTCCGCCCACATGACATACTCCAAGTTTCCCACCTTGCTCTCCAGTTAACCGCTGGATGTGGTCCACTCGTGACCTCCGACCACTTGTTCCCGTACTAACACAGATGCTCTCGAGAAACCTCAGCAAGTTTGCTCGAGCCGGTCTCGTCCGGCCAGCAACCACAACCACACACGCACGACTCTTTAGCGTCTCTTCCCGACGTTTCGCCGAGGTGGAAATCACCATCGACGGCCACAAGGTCTCTGTCGAGGCCGGTTCCGCCCTCATCCAGGCCTGCGAAAAGGCCGGCGTTACCGTGCCCCGATACTGCTACCACGACAAGCTGGCCATTGCCGGTAACTGCCGAATGTGTCTGGTCGACGTGGAGCGAGCCCCCAAGCCCGTGGCCTCTTGTGCCTACCCCGTTGCCCCCGGCATGGTGGTGCGAACCGACACTGAGCGAGTCAAGCAGGCCCGAGAAAACGTTATGGAGATGATGCTGCAGAACCACCCTCTCGACTGTCCCGTGTGTGACCAGGGAGGAGAGTGTGATCTGCAGGACCAGAGCATGCGATACGGCCGAGACCGAGGCCGATTCACCGAAATCACCGGAAAGCGAGCGACCGAGGACAAGAACATTGGCCCTCTCGTCAAGACCTCCATGAACCGATGCATCCACTGCACTCGATGTGTCCGGTTTGCTAACGATATTGCTGGTGCCCCCGAGCTGGGAACCAGTGGCCGAGGTAACGACATGCAGATTGGTACCTACCTGGAGAAGAACCTCAACTCTGAGCTGTCCGGTAACGTGATTGATCTGTGTCCCGTCGGTGCTCTGACCAACAAGCCCTACGCCTTCCGAGCCCGACCATGGGAGCTCAAGAAGACCGAGTCCATCGATGTCATGGACGCCATTGGCTCCAACATCCGAGTTGACTCCAAGGGCGTGGAGGTGATGCGAATCATTCCCCGAGTCCACGAGGAGGTTAACGAGGAGTGGATCAACGACAAGTCTCGATTTGCTTGCGACGGTCTTAAGACCCAGCGACTCACTACCCCTCTCATCCGAGTTGGTGATAAGTTTGTCAACGCCACCTGGGACGATGCCCTGAGCACCATTGCCAAGGCTTACCAGCAGAAGGCCCCCAAGGGCGACGAGTTCAAGGCTGTTGCCGGTGCTCTGGTCGAGGCCGAGTCCATGGTTGCTCTCAAGGATATGACCAACGCTCTTGGTTCCGAGAACACCACCATTGACACCCCCAACGGCTCCTCTGCCCCCGCCCACGGAATCACCTTCCGATCCAACTACCTGTTCAACTCTTCCATTGCTGGAATTGAGGACGCCGACGCCATCCTGCTGGTTGGCACTAACCCTCGACGAGAGGCTGCCGTGCTCAACGCCCGAATCCGAAAGGCGTGGCTGCGACAGGATCTGGAGATTGCCTCTGTTGGCCCCACTCTGGACACCACCTTTGACCTGACCGAGCTTGGCAACACCCACGCCGATCTCGAGAAGGCTCTGTCTGGCGACTTTGGCAAGGTGCTCAAGGATGCCAAGAACCCCCTGATCATTGTCGGTTCAGGAATCACTGACCGAGAGGACGCCGGTGCCTTCTTCAGCACCATTGGTAAGTTTGTCGAGTCCACCCCCTCTCTTCTCAACGAGAACTGGAACGGTTTCAACCTGCTGCAGCGATCCGCTTCTCGAGCAGGTGCCTACGACATTGGCTTCACTCCCTCCGCCGAGGCTGCCAAGACCGCCCCCAAGATGGTCTGGCTGCTTGGCGCTGACGAGGTGGCCGCCTCCGACATCCCCTCTGACGCTTTTGTCGTCTACCAGGGCCACAACGGTGACGTCGGCGCCCAGTTTGCCGACGTGATCCTGCCCGGCTCGGCCTACACCGAGAAGGCTGGTACTTACGTCAACACCGAGGGTCGATCACAGATTTCGCGAGCCGCCACTGGCCCTCCCGGCGGCGCTCGAGAGGACTGGAAGATTCTGCGAGCCGTGTCCGAGTACCTGGGCGTTGCTCTGCCATACGAGGACGCTTACGAGGTGCGAGACCGACTTGCTGAGATTTCGCCCTCGCTGGTGCGATACGATCTCGTGGAGCCCACCGTCTTTGGTGATGTTGCCGTTCAGCACTCTCTGGTTGGTCCCAACGGCTCTGTCGCCCCCTCTTCTGCCCCTCTGACCGAGACCATTGAGAACTTCTACATGACAGACTCCATTTCCCGAAGCTCTCCCACCATGGCCAAGAGCAGCATTGCATTCAACAAAGACAACAAGAAAAACCAGGCCTTTGCCTAATTAAGTAATCAATTAGATGTTATGATTTGAGACTGTGAGCGCAGTGTGGATGCGAAGCGCGAGCGCGAAAGAACAGAGCATTCTAGGGAACCCGTTTCCATCTATGGAATGTAACGGTCTAGTTCATGTGGGGTAACTGTCCTTACTTGATACCTGTAGCGGTTGGATACTAAGCAATTATGATAAGTAGCTGGTATTGTAGAGTCGACATTTGCGGACACACCACCACTCATGACTGGCTCCATGCAAAACAGACTTAACCTCAGTGCTCTTGACGCATAGCATAGATGGGTGCCAAGACGGGGGACCAGCTCTGGTTCAAGCTGGCTTGTCCGTGGACAGACCATGGTATGATCTTGGTAGTTGTGCTGCATCAACAGTGTACTCCACTCTGGAACACTGGGCGGGACGTTTCTGGGCGGTGGACGTTTCGAACGTATACAATGGTGCTCCACCGCTACAACAGGTCCAAAAAGACTAGTCTCTGTTTGGACAGTTTGGCTGGTTATTCGTAGTTTTATAGAGTAAGGACGTCTCAAACCATCTGTTACGGAGCTGCCTTTCTCAGAGGTTACTGACCGAAAGTATGGTACAAGGATCCAAATGGACTGTACAGCATACGACTACCGGTACAAGATTGTAGATCACAGAGACGTATCAACGGAGCTCGCATCAACGAGTTCGTATCAACGGAGTTTGACTACTTCTCCAAAACACACTTCCGTTTAACACACCACCAGGACGTGACCGTGTGTGTAATTGCGAGCTAAACATTGCACAGCTTGTACAACTGTTCTTTCAAGTACGCGTACCGCACCGTACACCCAGAACAGAACACATCCACTCTACCTGCTCACTCCCCTGCTCCCCTGGTCAACCCTCTCCTTCTCCCCAGGACTAATTCTCGCTACGAAATAGCTCGCCAGTGACTGGATAGCTCGGTGTGGAAAAAGCTCACCCAGGGCTGCTGAAAATTGCTCATTGTAACAGACTAGTGTAATGCGCGGAATGAGAGGAAAAAAAAAGAGAAAAAACTGTTTCAATTTCCCCACGGAAAACAGATGCCAGCCCTTGAGCAAACTGTCGCTCATAACATTAGCACGAGTACGATGCTGTACTGTACGGTGCGGCACGACTCGTACAGCCCTCGCTTCGTTCAAAGTCCAGGACGTTTAACTTTCATATTAAAACCCAAACTCTATATCTTGCTCAGTTTATGTCTTTACTGCTGAGCTAGCCTATGGAGAGACGAAAAATGGACACTGCCAAGACGGGTTTAAAAAGGCCAAGACGGGTTTAAACTGGCCAAGACGGGTTTAAGGCACGACTGTTTTTAGAAGCAACAACGATACCCCTTGAGCTAACGGTTGCAGCGAGAAACACAGGATATGGGAATAGATCATGGGCCACCATCAGATAAATGCCGTGTGTTTTTTTAGTGCGCGCGTGTGTGTGTGTGTGTGTGTGTGTGTTTTCGTTCACCGCCTTGCAGACAGCCTAAATGAGCGCACGGGTTTTGTGTGGCTCAGAGACCCTCGCGCGGTAGGCTAAGAGGACAGAAGACGCTAGTATCCACCGCCAAGGTGCTTTTCCAGTAGTGCACTGTGGAAAATGTGCAGCCGGTGAAACAAGGAAACGACAGACCATCATGTGACGTTGACAATGGGCTGTATTTTGAGTTGAAAAACCGACCTTGACATGTAACGGTTTTACTGTTGGCCATGCTCTCTCATGTGCAACTGCAACTGCTGGAAAACTCCACATAAAACAGACTGCTATAGTAACACCCCCCCCACTTAGCGCGCCAACCACAGCGGTAGTAAAACAGCTTCTAAGGTACTCTAATGCAGAACTAGACACTAGACGATGAACCGCCATGGTTGTTTGAGGAGGGAGTTTGGAGGCGATAAATATGGGCCGTGGCCCGGTCTCAAATGGCCCAGCATCCACAACCACAATGACTCTCCAGGAACTGGACCAAAAGGCCAAGTATGTCTTTGACACCAAGGACCGTGTGGCGGAAAAGTTTTTCGACTCCATGTCGCCCCGGGTGCGGCCGTTTATGAAGTTTCTCTTTTCTCCGGACCACGACTACGAGTCGGCCGTGGAGCATCTGGACGGCTCCGACCCCGAGGACGATCTGCAGCTGACACACGCGGAAATCGTGCGAAAGGTGTGGAGCAAGAAACAGCTGATTATGGGCTGGGGGTTCATGCTCATCATGTCTCTCGTCTCCACCATCCAGTCCTCTGCCTTCCCCTCCTACATTGTCTACGCGTCTTCCGAGTTTTCGCAGGCTGGAGCTCTGGCGTCCGTGCAGATTGTGCAGTCGTGTATTTTCCTCATTTCTCGAGCTCTGTGCGGAAAGCTGGCCGACCATTTCGGCCGATTCGAGGCCATGTTCATCTCCGTCATCTGTCTGACTATCGGAAACGGAATGTACATGGGCTCACATAACGTGGTCACCTACTTTGCTGCTCTGGCCTTCTACTCCGTTGGAGATATCGGCACCCAGATGATGTACGAGATCTTTGCCGCCGATACCTGCAACCTCAAGGACCGAACCTTCTTCCAGACCATCACGCTGTTTGCCAACCTGTTCACTCCCTGGGTCGCTGGTCCTCTGGTTGCGTCTGTTCTGGCCTCCTCCACCTGGCAGTGGGGCATGGGCATGTGGGCTATCATCACCCCCTGCTGCGCCGTTCCGTTCCTGTCCACTCTTTTGTACTTCCGAATCAAGGCCTACCGAATGGGTCTGCGAATTCGACGAGGCGACCCCAACCGAACCTGGGCCCAGAACACCATGACCGGCATTGTTCGCATGGACATCCCCGGCCTGGTCTTCCTCTGCGCCGGTCTGATTCTCTTCTTCGTGCCCATCTCCTTCTGCGTCGGAACAGACAACTGGAAGGACCCTGCCAACATTGCCATGATCACCGTGGGCACCTTCCTGCTGTTCGTGGCCTTCCCTATCTGGGAGTTCTTTGCCAAGCACCCGTTCCTCAAGTACAAGCTCATGAAGAAGCGTCTGGTGACCGTCCCCGGACTCATCATTCTCTTCTACTACTTTGCCTACGCCACCTACCACCCTTACTTCCAGGTCTGGCTTCTGCTGGCCAAGGGTCTCAAGCAGGCCAAGGCCACCAACTTGAACATGGCCATGTTTGTTGCCCTGACAGGTACCACTCTGGTCTTCTCTCCTCTCATGCGATGGAGAGCCAAGCTCAAGTCCGTGATCGTGTGGGGAACCATTCTCTACTTTATTGGCATGGGTCTGACCTACGAGTTCCGAAAGCCCGAAAAGCCCCTCAACACCATGATTCTGGCCCAGGTCTTTGAGGGTGTGGGGGCCGGTCTGCTGGTCATTCCCATCATGGTCTACATCCAGGCCGTGTGCAAGTCTTCCGACACTGCTGCCGCCATCACCATCTACTACTTTTTCAACTCGTGCGGCACCATTCTAGGAAACGTCGTGTCTGCTGCCGTCTACAGAAACCACTTCCCCAACATGCTGCGATCCACCGGAGCCTTCACCGAGTCCGAAATCTCTGCCATCTTTGGATCCATCTACGCCGGTCTCAGCTACAAGGTCGGAACTCCCCAGCGAGCCGCCATTGGAGACTCGCTCAACGCCGTCATCCGATCTCTGCTGATCGGTCCCCTCATTCTCTGCGCCATCATGTTCTGCCTGGCCCTGACCAACGCCGATATCAATCTCGACGTGGCCCAGCGAACCAAGGAGGCCTCGGAACACAAGTCGGACATTACCTCTGACGAAAACAACAGCGTGGACGAAAAATTGCAGGAGCAGGTGCAGGGTCACGAGCTCGATGTGGATCTGGACTTGCAACAGACTCCCGACGAAAAGAAACAGATTGAGGTCATTTCCAAGGTCTAGACATAAAATACAGTAATTAATTATTCGAATAGCAAATAACCAAGTACGATACCAGTGAAAATTGAGCAAATAACCTGTGGTGTTATCATGTCTTGCGTAGCACCAACTAAAAGTGCACTAGTTAAACCACTAGTTTTAGCACCTTGACTGGTGGAAAAAATCAAAAGGTGCAGTGGTTAAATGGCAGTGGACAAATTGGAGGAATTGGAATAAATAATATTGAAAGTGCTACCAATTAGAGGGTCGGGCACGAACACACATGCTGAAGGAAAGGACCTAGTGTTTTTTTCCCCCTTCTTTCTTTCACCACGCTCTACTTCTCAATGGGGAAACAAATACGAAACAAAAAGGACACGGCTGGAACCACCAAAACAACAGGATTCCAATAGTCAAGTTCTCATTCGCCTGGGACCAATATTGAACTTTTTAGCCGGAAATATATTTGCTCAATATATTAAGTCTTCGTTCAGTGCCGTATGGTAAAGCAAGTACCAGTAGTGTCACAGTCGGAGCTATTTGCTTCGGAGCCAGTAACGACGTGGTCCAACAAGGAGAGAACCCCCCCCAGCTGTTTATATAGCCATTTAGTAAACTGCACATGTTTTACACTCATTCCACTTGCCTCCACTTATCGTCTCTCTGCAGATAACTGAACAAAACGGTATAGTGCTAATTGATTTTTTATAGCGCCGTTTTAAAACCCCACTATTTCTGTGGATATCCGCTATCCGCTAGCTGAAATTTGTCCCTTGGTGGTTTTTTTTTTAGAAAGTTTCTCAGAAAATCCTTCATCTCCGGGAATCGAACGCCGGACCCCAGCCGGTGTTAAACCTCAAGCCGCCGCCTCTGATCACGTGAACCTTAATACGAAACAATGGTGAGACAGCGAGTAAACAAGATGAAACGAGGAATGAGCAAGTGTGGAGAGAGCACGGGCAGGAAGAGCAACAAGTGCAACAGCCGTGTTTGGGAAGTGGCGAGTGCCAGTTACATCATGTAAGGGATTTGATAATACGTGTATTAATTACGCAGTTACGCGTATACGTGTCTGACGTGTATGAGTGTGTAATATCTGCAACAAGACGTTTTCTCGTGCCGACCGGTAGATACGTTTTTATATAATAACGGTGTATAATATCGGTCGCAGACGCGCAAAGTTTGAAAAGTCTTTAGCCCGGGTTGTGGCAGTGGTACAATACAATGAGTATTGTACTCGTACTGTAGCACCGTACCGTTAACTTGGTACTGGTACTGGTGCCGGACAGTTGACACTGGCACAACGTTTCATGACCCACCTGATACAAGTGCACGTTCTGTCACTCGTATCAGCTGCCAACGTAAGGAGTCAGAAGCACGTAAAAGATGGAGAGCTGTCAATCTTGGCATGTGTCAGGGTGGGTGATGGGGCGGTACGTTTAATGATATTGACACGATATTGATGCGGATAGGAGTGCTGTAAGTTCATATATAGCTTTACCGTACTCGTTCTCAATTTGCTGGAAAAAGCAACTTTTGCACTGGAAGTCGACTCTCGTATGTCTCGTACGCAGGTGGGATGGACAAAGCACCCTGGCCATTGTTCTACACCCCTGGCTCGTGTGACGCGGTACTCAAAGATGCGATCGTCGGCCACCACAAGCACAGTACCAGAATTGTCCAGCTACGCGTGTACAGGCCGCAGCCATTGAGCAACCGACCAGAGTCTCTTTGCACCGTGCTAATTTCCCTAATTTCCCTAATTTCCTCCTTTTACCTACCGCACATGCACATCCAGTAGGTAATTACATGTCACGATATTATCTACGCGTGTCGACGCGTGAACGGGGTTGGGTGGGTATACGACAGGTAAGGTATGTAAGAGTGTAGGATCGTACGAGTAATATACAAGGACCGGTACGGCCGTACGTACATTCTCTACAACACTACACCACCCATAGTCCAGAGAGGCATCTATTGGCACCACCATAGTCTGCTCTCCATCCTTCTCCTAAACCGGTTCCTTGGGACTCCGACGTGCCCAGAAAAGGCGACTTTTTGGCCCAACCCAGTGCGTGACCGATGCACCCAGTAGAGTTAAGCCGCGCGTTTAATCTAGTTTAATATCCGAGAGAGAGGTGAGGAATATGGGCGGTCTGAGAAGTACGAGCACCGGTCTGCAAAGTACCTCAGAGCGGGCATTGTTTGATCCGTGTTTCAGAAACTGCACCTCGGTGTGGGTGCGCAAACAGCGAGAGCAGCGAGTACGTGGGAGCATGAGATGCCATGGCAGAGACGTCATGGCACGATACAACGGCTTTAGACAACGTCCCGACCTCACGCAGACGCGTGGGATATTTTTCAAGGGTACGCGTGGCTCCGGTTCGAGCCATTTGAATGCCACTTTGGGAAGTCGGGTCTGCAAGGTGCACGGGAGAAACGTGAGGCTTGGCTTTGAGCTAGAGCTGATCAAGGGGTAGCTAGTGAGATGGACCCATTGTGAGGGTATGCTGTAGAGTTGAATGTGGGCGGTTCAGAGCAGAAAGAAAGAAAACAAGACCAACCTCCTCACCACCGAAACCACCTCCTTAGGATTGCCCCCAAACATCAAAACCAACCATCACTCCACCAGTCAATTCCTCCATCTTCACCTCTCTGGTCCCACGCAAGGAGGTCAGCGGTATGTAGGTTAAGGTTTTGCGAGGTGATGTGTCAAAAGTCTAACGCCAAAAGTAGGTGGAAACGCGACTTTAAGCTCTGGGTTCCCGCCGCCCAGCTGCACTCATGCACGTCTGTCCCACATTTTTCAGCCTCTCCTGCCAACTGGGTCCCCCTCGTATGCACGAGCTGGCCTTCGGGTCTTGTTCCAGAAAACTGTCTTGGTTCGCTCTCTTGTCTTCCTTCATCTCCATTCATCTTCTTCCTCACCACCACCACCTCTCCGCCTCTGCTTCTGCACCAAGCACACAAACACCACCCCACGACATTGATCGCTATTCATTAATAGCTAATACTAATCGTGAGTATCAATACGCTGTTGCTGTTGCCGCCACCATCGCGACATTCATCTTGTGGCTACACTGACACGCGACTTGTGACATTACACAGATAGAAACCTGATGGCGCACAAACAGCTGTAACACACAGCACAGACAACGGCTCAGACCTTTGGGCTTCGCCTGTCTTCGCTCGGTCTTCGCCCGGTCGTCGCTCCGCCTTTGCTCCCGTACTAATTCTAGATGCTCGTCAAATCCCTTCTGCTCGCAACGGCAGTCGTGGCAGCCCCCTCAGCAGGATACCCCTTCAACTCACAACTTCCCCCAGTCGCACGATGGGGCCAAAACTACGCCTACACACTGCCTCGCGACACGTGTACTGGTGACGGTGAAATCTCCTACTCGGCCGACCAGCTGCCGTCGTGGCTGTCGTTTGACGGTAACAACTTCAGCGGCACTCCCGAGGGAGGCAACGGCGACGAAACTGTCTTCTTCCAGCTCAGGTGCAAGGACGCGTCCGGCGAAGAAGTCTCGTCCGAGTCCAAGCTCATCATTTCGTCTGCACAGCCCCCCAAGCTGAACCCCGACAATACGCTGGTGGCACAGCTGGCCGAATACGGACCCACCGACGGAGGAAGCGGCCTGGTGGTCAAGCCCAACGAACACTGGTCCGTGTCGTTCGATAAAGACACCTTTGTCAAGACCGACAGAGACATTGAGGGCTACTACGGAATCATGCGAAACCACACGCCACTGCCCATCTGGATGAGCTTTTCGCCCGGCGACACAAACACCTTTGCCGGCCAATCGCCCGCAATCAACTCCCAGATCGCCCCCGCCCAAGCCTTTGCCGTGGAGTTTGTGGCTTCTGACTACGCCGGCTTCTCTGCCGTGTCCCAGACCTTTTCTCTGGTGGTGGGAGCCCATCAGCTCACTACCGAGGAGGGCTCCATCACTGTCGATGCCAAGCGAGGCGAGGGAGTTGATGGCAAGCTTCCCCTCGACAAGGTGATGCTGGATGGGGCTCCTATTGGTGACCAGCTGGGATCTATTCAGCTCAACATTGACGGCTGGCTCAAGGTGGACAACAATGGAAAGCTCAGCGGCACTCCCGACGACGAGGCTACTTCTGGCCCCGTGTCGGCTACAATCTATGACAAGTTCGGCGACGCTGTTGGAATTGTTATCAACGTGAACATTGACGGAGCTCCCAAGAGCGTGACCGAGTCCAGCTCTGAGTCGAAGACGGATTCCGAGTCAAAGACTGATTCAGACCACTCCAAGACCGA
Organism: Yarrowia hollandica; assembly: GCA_900519065.1. Lineage (NCBI taxonomy): Eukaryota > Fungi > Ascomycota > Dipodascomycetes > Dipodascales > Yarrowia > Yarrowia hollandica. The sequence continues at coordinate 1,799,940 of ULGV01000004.1, read as the reverse complement.
GTCTGATGAGTCCAAGACCGAGTCTGACGAGTCCAAGACCGAGTCTGACGAGTCGAAAACTAAAACCGACTCCCACTCTGCCACAACCACATCTGACTCTTCAAAGACCTCCTCTTCTGACTCGTCCGCCACGTCTTCAGGAGCCACAAAGACCTCTTCAGGAGCCTCCAAGACCTCCGCGTCTTCCACCTCCACCTCGTCTTCCACCTCCGCCCATCCCATCTTTGCTACCCAGATTCCCGATGTCAACGCCACCCAAGGTGGATGGTTCTCCTTCACCATCCCCCAGGACGCCTTCCACCTCAGCCGAAAGCGTTCCGTGCTCGTCAAGCGTGTCGCCACTCTGTCTGCATCCTACAACCCCGCTTCCGCCGGTGACTTCATCCACTTCAACCCCTCCAACATGACCTTCTCTGGTGAGATTCCAGACGACTTTGGAGGAGCCGATGTGACCGTCACGGCCGTGGACGGAGATAAGAGCGATACCATGACGTTCCACATTAATGGAACCAAGAAGACCGACGCGTCCAGCACCAGCTCCAGCGCAAGCTCTACTTCCAGTGCTTCTGCTACCTCTTCCACCGACGCTTCTGCTACTTCTACTGACGCTTCTTCTACCGCCACCTCTTCCTCTTCTGCCACTCCTGTTCCTGTCAAGACCACAAACAAGTCTAACACTACCGCTGTGGCTGTGGGATGTGGTGTGGGTATCCCCATCGGTCTGATTGCCCTGGCTCTGCTTGTCTTCTGCTGCTGGCGACGAAAGCGTCACAACAAGACCAACGAGACTGATTTCGAAAAGGCCAACATTTCGCGACCCATGCCTTCCAACGAGGGACATCAGGATCTCGACGACATGTACCTTGGACCCGAGAAGACCCGAGTTGCTCCTCTGACACCCGCCAAGTCTCCCGACGGAGGTGCCGGCGTTGACATGGTTGCTCCCCTGGAAAAGGGCAAGGAGGTGGACGACGATTGGGACACTCCCAAGCGTCTGTCTGCCATGAACTTCTTCAAGGTGGACCAATACGATTCCGACGATGCTTCCATGTACTCCTCCGAGCGAACTCATGTTGATCGTGAGATCGAGGACCACCTCCACCCTGAGACAGTGCCTGAGATGCCCGACGTCGATTCTGATTACTACAATGGTGCTTCTGACGGTGTTGGTACTGGAGCCGCTGTTGGCGCTGGAGCCGCTGCAGGTGTTGCTGCTGCCGGAGCCGCTGCCGCCGCTGGAGTTCAGGAACCTGCTCAAAGCGCACAGCCCCGAAAGTCCTGGAGACAGACCATTGACTCTACTCGACGGTGGCAGGACCGCCAGTCCATGGCTTCCCTGGCCACCGTTTCCACCGACGAGCTCTTCTCTGTTCGTCTGGTTGACGACGAGGACGAAATGCATCATCAGCAGCAGCAGCCCCATTCTCCCGTTGGGCTTGCTGGTCGTCGAAACACAGACTCGGAGTACATGAACCCCACCCAGTCCATGATTCTGACTCCCCGACAGTCGGTGGTGGATGACGACTCTCCCAACTACCATCACATTGGAACCAGCTCCACTGGTCAGCATTCCGGCCACTCTGGCCATTCGGCACAGCACTCCATCGGCTCCATTTCTTCTGAAGACGAGCCCTACACCGCACAGCAGTTTGTGTCCAACTCGCGGCCCAACTCGACGCTGCACGTGTCCAACCTGGCGTCGGTGACCGAAGAGTCGCCCAACCTGCACAAGCATCTTACCCCCAACATGGAGGCCGCCAACGAGTACACTCCCACTCTGTCCGGCACCCCTCACACTTTCACCAACTCGCCTCCTCCCCCGATTCCGGCCGTGAGCACCAACAGACCTTCGCCTTCGTCGCTTCGATCACAGCTCGAGCCCCCCAACCAGGGGTTTGACTTTGAGGACAATGAAGAGTACAACACTCCTGAGGTGGAGTGGAAGGGCGATTCGTCCAACCTGGTGCCCGGGTGGAACAACCACGACGACGACACATCCTCGGACGACGACCGGTACCATCGATACCACGATTCCGTGTCGGAGCCTCAGTTTGAGCACGAGATGAACCCGTCGCCTAAGTTGGTCAACTTTACCAACAGCGGCCGGGCGTCCAGCAGCGACTCGCCCATGTCCAGCAGTCGGGACATGGAGAACTCGCAGAGTGTTTCCGCCGAGTTGGCGTTTATTTAGAGAGCTAGGTGCTAACGCAGCCCAGTGCGGGTGTGCAGAAAATAATGTATTATATTGATTAACCAAGACGCGACATACGAGGACCTGGTCCGACGTCTGCCACTGTAGCAACACGACAGCGAAGACGCCGGAGGTGTAGATTCGACGTATCAAAATGACCAGTCGGGCTGTACGAGTACTTGATCGGTCAGTTCACTCCTCAACAAATACCTAAGCTCCGTCTGTGTTTGCTCTGAAACCCATGTGACTAGTCAAGTGAACCACCCTCAAAAGAAGACCCTCAACAAATCAACATCTTCTCTTCCTCCACACTCCACCAGGCAAAAACACAGTCTCAAAACTGCTGCGCTTGAGGTCTCTGTACGGTCGCTGACACGATGCTATTATTGGGAATGTGGCACTGGAGTATGGACGGAGCTTGCTCTTTCCCGACCACGTGTAGAGCCTGGTGGAGTGACACGGTGACAGTGATACAAAGTCTGTCACCACGAGTGTCTGTCGTGGACCAACATGTCTTTAGGGACTATCCGATCGCAACGTGCGCATCGAACGTGCACACGTGTCCGTTACACCAGTCCTACTCTTGTGTAGGACTATTTTTGCGGCAAACCAGGCATGATTGACAGATTAAGAGTAAGTTTAATCAAGAGTGTTTGCCACCCCCACCGCCAAAATCTGTGTCTACAAATGCCACTATCTCAGAACAAGCCCTTAGACTGTTGCAACTACCAGTAGTTGACAGCCAACATGTCCTAATCACTTCGATTCTGATGCTCTATCCATCTACCGTCTGAAAGCAGTCCGATGCATTACAAAAAGCTCTTCCCTGTCTAGCTTGGTTACTGTGGTCAATTTGACCCATCACATCTTCACCGCCCTCACCAACCAGGCATCTCCAAATGACCAGTCAAATCACCAACTTCCACCTACATACAACCTAGGGTACATTCATATAATACAATGACTATAAATACACTTCTTCGTCCTGTCATAACCATGTATAACCATGGTGTTTCCACAGGATGTTGTCCGCGCCTGATCTCCGCTCCGGCCAGTCGCTACCGTTACTTCTTCTTCATAAACTTCAACACCGTACTCTGACCCTCACAGACTCCGAAAATCTGCAACGTTTTCAGCTTTTTACTGACAAACTGCGACAAGACCTTGCCTCGCTGCTTCTCTCCAAGCCTGCTCTTGGGCATGGACTTGTTGGGAATAAACGCGACCACATTGATGATCAGCTGATGCTCATCCAACACCGTGGAAGCAATCACGGGGACCAGAGAAGCCAGAAACTTATCTGTGGTCACCTCGCACACTGCAATCACGTGATCTGCCGCCTGGAACACCACGGATCCGTTGGTGCACAAGTGTCGATGCGATCCTTCAATGGTGCTTTCGACGTCTTGGGGGAAATGCGACAGACCGAGGGACTCGAAAGTGGCTCCAAGAGATCCCAGAACAAACAATGTCTGCATCTCCGTGGCATGTCCTCCAGAAGCCAACGACCGAGAAACGGTATGAAGAAAGCCCAGATCCCCCGTTCGCACATAATCGCCCTGGCGAGCAATAGCCTGGGCCTCGTTACTCTCGTCATCCAGCTTGCCCTGGAAACGACTTCGGTCAAACTCGTCTCGAGCAGGATACGCCTGTTGAACGTTTCCTTCGGACCACACCCAAATCTCGCCAAACTCGCCCACCTTGCACAATTCTCGAGTTTCGGGGTTCACAATGGCGATTCGGGTGCCGACAGGAACCATTCCCGAGTCGTGAACATGAAGAGCGTTGGGATAATTCTCCGGATTGACCACAGAAATGTATCCTTGACGAAGGGCGATAGGATCCAGCCACAAATCGATCGGCTCAAGACCCATGTACGATCGAGAAGCCACCATGGGATTGAGAATGTGGCAGTAGAGAGACGAGATGGCAGTGTTTGAGAGCTGCGTCGACAGGAACAACATGCGCAGATTCTTGGCCAAATCGACCCGGGGACGTCCATCGTACGCAATCATCATGTTGAGCGTTTCAGCAAGAGAAAAGCCCTTTGGTTTGAGAGTCGCACATGCATAGTCGAGCATCTGGGGGGTCGAATACACGTCCTTGACCTTGTACCGAGAATAGGCCAGAAACAGAGTCAGCGGGTTCACCGTGTAATCAATAGGAGAAACCAGATACGTGGAAGCTCCCAGGTACACGCCCAGAGCACAGGTGTGAAGAAATCCGATTCCAGAAGTCGATCGCACACATCCAACCACAGGTTTAGTGGACGCCATCTGACACGTTTCCTTTTGCACCTTGCACATGCCCATAAGCGTTCTATGGGTGAGCATGACTCCCGAACGACGATGTTCAGCAGACCACGTGAGCCACACAACAGCAGGCCGGTTTGTATCCTCCGGTTTGACAATGTATCTCAAGTCACGTGTGCCCGAATGTGCCAGTTTCGGTTTGCTGGTGTTGTATTTTTTCGGCAACACCACCTTGAGCTGGGCGGCAATCTGCTTGCTCTGCTGGCTGATGAGTTTGGCCTTCATGGACGTTTCTGTTTCCGAGTTGACCAAAATCGCCTTGATTTTGTACTCGGAAATGACTCCACAGTAGGCAGGAATGTCCTCATGTAATCGCCCAGAGTCCAGGGGAGGCATGGGAACAGCCACAATACCAAGAGCCATGCAAGCGTACACCGCCACAACAAAATCCTCCGAATGCGTGTACAGCAACAGCGCGTGATCTCCCTGTTTGAGACCCACCTTGTTCTTCAAGTAATGACACACGGTGGACACTCGCTGGTCAAACTTTTTCCAGCTCAGCGCCTTGCCCTCCTTTCCACTCTGTTGAATGGTGCTGTAGGCAAGTTCGTCCGCCTGATGGGCCACTCGCCATTGCAGAATCTCAACAAGAGATCCAAACGCCGACAGGGGTGTAGAGGTTCGGTCGTCTCGAACAATGTCTCTCAGTTCGATTCCCGAGTACTGCCGATCAGCCATTCCCAGGTAATCAGACCGAATGTGACTGATGGCCGAGCTCCAAATTCCTCCTTCGGGATCCTGACCACAGGGAATGGTTTTGAGGGCCTGGATGATGCCAAACTTGCAGTACACGGCTGGTAGAAGGCCCTGAGAGAACCGCCGTTTACACAACATGTTTCCAATCTCCGAACGGCCGTTTTTCATTGTTCGAGGCAGAGTGTGGGGCGCTGTGATCAACACACAGAAAACCCGCACTTTATGGGACTCCTGCAAAACGGCAATACATCCTCGAGCAAGATCATCGAGGGCTTCGTAGTTGAGCTGCCGAGCAGGTCCTCCGGGATTAATAGGAGTCTGTTCAGCCAGAGTAGACTCCAAAATGGCCACGGGAAGATGCTCCTCGTTCAAGTAAATGTCAAACGCCGAACAATCAAACACATTGGGCACCTTTCGAACCAGAGAATACACCAGATGAGAGGTGTAGTGGTATCTGTAGGGAGGAGCAGCCACGAGGGACTGCTTCGTAGAAGCTCCACTGCTTCCAGCTGCAGCTTCATCTTCGTCGGCAGGATCATATCTCTGACGAAGACGGTCTTCATAAAGACCCAAAACGTAGACTTTTCCGCCGTAAATGAATCCCAACAGACCTGTACGCAAAAACTCCAGATCCAACATGCCGCTGTTACCGTAGCAACGCGCGTGGAACACCATGTCTGTTTCCGGACCCATGCCCCAAAAGCCGCCACTCAAACACGGCGAATCGATCCAAATCTCGCCCACCACCATTTTCGGCAGCAGTTTGCGCGTCTCGGGGTTGACGATGGCCAGCGTGGAGTCTGGCAAAGGGTATCCAAACGCTCCCACCCGAATATGTTTCAACGAGTCTTCTCCTCCTCGAACAGGCGGAATCAGACGAATGTTGTTGGTGGTCAGCGATGGCTTGTCCAGCAGAATCTTGGACAGCTCGTAGGGCCCATCGTCCTCCCCATCCTCGTCCAGAGTAAGTGTAGAACCCTTACCCAGTTTTTCCTGGCCTCCCAGCCAGTCTCGCATGGAAATGACCATTCCTCCATGTTCCGTCAGCGTCAACAGCGGCGCAATGGCTTCGTAAGCATGCTTGTTTCCAAGCGGACGAAGCCATCGGTCAGCCAGAATCTCGTTGAACTCCGTATCGACGGTAGCGGCATCAATCAAACACCATTTCACAGACGCCAGATTGACCTGCTGCTTTTTGGAGTAGGCACGGGTCAGCTGGGGGAACGACTGGTAGTTGTACGCCACCTGTTTCAGCGCCGGGTAATCCGACAACAAGATGGACACCTTGTGACGAGAAATGGCATTGGCATACAGTCCCGGAACCGCCAGAGCCGAATGCGGGATCCAAACGAGCGTGGAGCCGGTGTAGACGGTCAACAGCACGCCCATGATGAGGCCGATACTCTGTCGAGAGTCCAGAGACGATAAAATCACCTCTCCACGCTGGTACCGGTTGTCAGGTTGCACAAACTTGTCTCTGGACTTGAGCATTGCTGTCAAACACGACATTTGATGAATAATCGTTCTGTGAGACATGACCACACCTCTCAGGTCTCCTGTCGGCGATCTGGAGAACTCAATGTACGCCAAATCGGGCACCTGCAACGCCGGCATCTCTGCATGCTTGCTGGGCCTTTGGTAGCTTCCAAACTCGTTTGTTTTCCACCATTCCACGCCCTTGGGCCACTGCTGCCGGTCCTGCACCATGTGTTTGTGCACGATTTTGTACGTGACTTCTGTGGTCAGAGCCAGGTGGATCTGTGTGGTGTGCATCACGTAGGTAGTATCTTTGAAATGGTAGAAGGGGTTGATCGGCACGGCCACCACACCCGCGAGGAAACAGCCCAGAATCGCCACCGCAAACTCCACCACCTCCGAGTCCTGGTACAGCAGAGCCACCCGGTCGGCTCTGTACAGGTTGGACTTGTCTCTGATCATTTGGGCCACTCGTTCGGCCTTGCTGGCGAGCTTTTCCCACGTGATCACGTTCACGTCTTTGCCCTTGGCGTCGTCCAGAGTGATAATCGCCGTGTGGGCCGCATTGGTTTTGGCCCGATGCCGTAGAATCGAAGGCAGGTTGTCAAACTTGTTCATGGCCACTGCGGTGTTGTGGGGGTCGCGCATCGTGTCGGCAATCTCTCGCGGCTCCAGCGGCATCAGCAGCTCCTCGTCCTCGTCGCCCACAGACTCGTGGGCCACATCAAACGACGAGGGAGACGAGGCCGATCCGAGATCTTTGGACAGCGAGTAAATGTGGTGGGACGCCGGCCGCGACGAAGACGGCGAATCGTCGATGCGGTCCGTGCTGCGCGCATGCTGGTGGCGCTGAATGTACACGGCTATCAGCTGTTCTCTGCGTTTCTGGTACCCCTTGGCGGTAATGTCTCCTTCCTGAGTTAGCTCTGTTCAAACCGAGAGTCCGTCCATGTTTACTCACCTTGAAATCGTGAATCAGCTTCTCGAGCGGCACCCGCAGCTCGTCGCTGATCCCCTCGGGAATCGACAGGTTGGGGGTGTCCATGGTAGTGTTTTGGCAGGGTGCGGAGTGGACTTGTCTGGGTAGAGATGGTGCTGCACAGGTACGAGGACCTTATAGTGAACCTTGTTGTGGGAGTACAGTATTACCGTACCGCACCAGTAGGAGTAGCTGGAGGCGTGCACAAAACGGACTCCAACTAGCGATACAAACGCCGCAGAGACTGCTAAAAAGGTGTGGGTAGGTGCTGGAGAGTGGGGGGTCGAGGGGATGCCAAAAAAGGTGTAACACGACTTACAAAAAAGTCGACTTTTCAACACTCTTCTGAACCGTCCATTTTTAGAACATTATTTTTAAAATAATCACTGTAAATACACTGTCAAAATTTAGAAACAGTGGCACACATTGAACACACGGTATGCTGTACATCTGCCAACCCACCATCAAAATAGCACGTTGTTTAGCACCACAGGCAAGCCCAGCCAAAAAGGGAACCAGCACCTCAAAGTGGACATGCTGACTAAGCATTCAGGGGTAACCGGTGGGACAGTGGTGAAACAGTGGTGAAAAAAAAAAAAAAAAAACCTGCTTTGCCGGCATTCGTTCTGTGCAAGCGGTACTGGTATGTTTTATATGTTGGCTAGTGTCGTAAGCTACTCCTACTGTATCGTACGTAACATACAAAACATAGTACCGTACACTGTAGCTAGCCCATGTTTTTGAAAAATACCAATTTTAAAGTAAAGTAATTAAACTATTTCAACAAATAAAGACGAAATCTTAACAAATTGGAAAATGTATGTGAGCTGCGAAAAAGAAATGCAATCGTGCTGAAAATTCTATAGTAGATTTATAAACTCCAGATATATTTTCAGTCAAGAAACCAACCACTTCTGTCGATTGGAACAGCCGATTTGAGGGAGCAAAACCACCGGGGGTGGGAGGGGGAGGACAAACCTTAAATGACATAAGGTTACACTCGATTTCCTTAAATAATCCGGGGGTTCATTGGGTGGATAATGAGTTCTTTTTCGGTAAATTAAGGCACATTTTCGGATTGTGTCGATTGGTGCGGCTCAGAAAGTATGTTTAATTTTTTCCTAGCGTTATTATTAAGCAAAACGAATATTCGTACGGGTGATGGAGAATAGTAATTGTACAATAAATACGTCAAAGTGAATGTGTACACCAGCTCATGCCCAATTGACAAGTTTCTGTACACTTGTGCGCTCCACCTACCGTCCAATCACCACACCCCCTATGTCGTTACAGACGTCTGCTTTTAGCGTTATGCATAATGAGGCATGAGGGGAGAGACAAGGAAGGGGGGCCCGTGGATTATTAAGGACTTACGACCACGTCATTAGGTCACGACATTGTCGGTGTAATGAGAGCAAGTTTGCAAGAGACACAAAACCCGTCCCCTCCCCAATATAAATAGCCGTCGATTTCCCCCCCACGATTGGTCCCAACCCTTGCATGGATGAAGTGCACTTTTTGCAGGCTGTCTCGGTTTAGGTTCCCGCTCTGTACCAAACAGCTCTCTCAACCACCAACACTTTACTCCCGCTAACCGTCGCAGACTCGCCATGGAAGAAATAAACATCTCTGTGCGACATGATCTGACACGCAGATACTCGTCCGAGCAGCAGCAGGACGCCGAAACCATCCCTCTGGCGGCCCTCAAGGCCCTGTACGCCAAGGGCCACGAGACGGTGGAAATCACCAAACCCAACAGCGACTTTGACGGCATCACCGAGTCGCTGCTGGCCATTGACTCGGGCAAGTACCCCAATGTGCGGCGGCTGTCTCCGTTTGCGAAAAAGCGCATTTTGGTTACCGGTGGCGCGGGCTTTGTCGGCTCTCATCTGGTCGACCGCCTCATGCTCATGGGCCACGATGTTATCTGTGTGGACAACTTTTTCACCGGCCAGAAATCCAACATTGTGCACTGGATGGGCCACCCGAATTTCGAGCTGATTCGCCACGACGTTGTGGACTCGCTGCTGGTGGAAGTGGACCAAATCTACCATCTGGCGTGCCCAGCGTCGCCAGTCCACTACCAGAGCAACCCGGTGAAAACGCTCAAAACGGGCTTTTTCGGCACATACAACATGCTCGGGCTGGCCAAAAGAGTCAAGGCACGCATTCTGATTGCGTCAACCTCGGAAATCTATGGCGATCCCGAGGAACACCCGCAGAAGGAGACGTACTGGGGCAATGTCAACCCCATTGGTCCGCGGGCGTGCTACGACGAGGGAAAACGGGTTTCCGAGACGTTGGCGTACTCGTACGAAAAGCAGGACGGTGTGGATGTGCGAGTGGCTCGTATTTTCAACACTTTTGGGCCCCGAATGAACTGGAACGATGGCCGGGTGGTGTCGAATTTCATTCTTCAGGCACTGAAAGATGAAAACCTGACAATCTACGGCGACGGAGAGTCCACCCGATCGTTCCAGTTTGTGCTGGATCTCATTGACGGGCTCATCAAGCTGATGAACTCAGACTACTCGGGCCCAGTCAACCTGGGCAACTCTGAAGAGTACACGGTTCGAGACTTTGCTGAGAAGATTATCAAGCTGGTCAAGGAGCAGCGAGAAGACGGAAAATGCACATCGGAGATTATCATGCTGCCGGGACTGGAGGATGATCCCCACAGAAGAAGGCCTGACACGACGCTGGCGAAAAAGGAGCTGGGATGGCAGCCTCAGTGGTCGGTGGAGGATGGATTGAAGGAGACGATTGGGTATTTTCAGAGGGAGATCAAGTTCTTTGGAGTCTAAGAGAAGGGGATACGAGGACGTAGTCTCAGTGTCTCCGACCAACATGAGACATATGACGGCACATGGCACAAGGAACATGACACAAGGAGGACATTTGAGGACGTAGTCCGATTGTGTCCGACCAGAGCGTCCGGATGTCCGACCAGAGCGTCCGGGTGTGCGACCAGAGCGTCCGAGACCATGTCACTTAGCGCTCGAGAACACAACGTAACACATTTAGGAACGAGTTAATGCATTTTATTACCGGTGGGAAGGGCTCTGATGAATGGTGGGTGCTGGAAACTACAAAACAACTACAGCTTAATAAAACATTAATCTTATATACTCATGTTCTTCATCATTCACGTGTGTACTGGTACTCTGATTAGTACCGTGTAAACTGGTTGGGGTTACAGTAATTCAAACTGATTCGCTTGTGGCGATAAAATAGTTGGAACTTGTGACTCTGATTCGTGCATGGTGAATGATGTCATTGCTCTCATACACGCACGTGAGGTCATTTCAACCCTTCGCATCCATTAAAATGACACCATCACAGCAGCGTTAATCAGGTCTGCTTCCTTCAAACTCTTGCCAAAGTCACCCGACGTCAGCTTTCTAGTAGGAAACGTGGTGGTGAACACCAACGATGCAGCAGAGACACCAACATCCTGAGCCACAGACTCAGCCACCTCCTGCAGTTTAGTCTCGACAGGGAACGTCTTCACAATAGGAGGCTTTCCGGGCACTCGAAACTGCATTCGAGAGTCTGTGGGGGCAGCTCGGGGGGCAACGGGCTTGGAAACAGGCACAGCCACAGGTGTAGGCTTGATTCCGGCCTTTTCAGCAGCTCGAGCTCGTTTATCGGCCTCAATGAGATCCTTGATTCGCTTCTTGGCAGCGATATCGTCTGCAGCCTCCTTACGCTTCTTCTGGGCGTCTCGAATGGCGGCCTTTCGCTCCATCTCGTCCTTGATGGCCTGGTTGTCCTTTTGCGACTTTTTCGAGATTTCGTCGTTTCGCTTGCGCTCGGCTGCATCCTTCTTGTCGTTTTCGGCCTTTCGGATCGCCGCCTTGGCCCGCAGCTCGTCCAGCTTGGCCTCCTTTTCCTCCTTGGTCAGCGGCTTCTTTTCGACCTCAGCAATGGCAGCAGCATCGGCGGCATCAGCGGCGGCATCAGAAGAGCCAGCACCAGCAGCAGTAGCAGCAGTAGCAGCATCGGGCTTTGTGTCGCCAACCACAGAAACTCCTCCCGTCACCGTCTCCTCCTCGTCGGCAGCATAAACGCCCTTGTCGTAGTCAATCTGGTTGGTTTCCAGCCAGCCAATGGCGTCCTCCAGCGATCCCGACGTGTTCTTGATGGACGCCTCGATCCGCGCGGGCGGGAATCCCATTTCCTGAAGCTGTTCTCGTACCGACATGTTGCAAATTAGTTGTAGATGTTAATGTGGCGGGTGTGTCTGATCGCCTGTGGTGGTGTGGTGATTAGAGACGCATGTTGCAAATAAGGTTTGATATCTGCATAGGTGGCAACTTTGGACGGGTCGAAATGGGGGCATTGGGAGGTATTTATAGACGAGGTAAGGGTGCTGTTTCAGGGCAATTGTTGTGGGTGGAGTTGTGTCGAAAAAAACAGCTTTATTGGTTCCAGGTAAAGATGTTTTTTTGACATTCCATACATCTGCTATTAAACCTTAATTGTGGTTGAGAGCCATACACTGTAGGAAACTGGGGGAGGTGATGATTGTGGGGATTTTTAGTATTAGAAGGGGTGGTTTTTATGATAGAAACGGGCTATAAGGCGAACCCTGAGCATACTGTCCAAGTTTGGAGCGATTTTGATGAAAAATGAGCAAATTGAGTGGGGTTGAGTAGCAGGGGGCAAGTGTACCTTTCACCAGGAACGAGTATGATACAGTACGATACGTACGAGTACAAGAAGAGTATATGCATCCAAATGAGTCCTTCAGGATCCCGTCCCTGAATCATCCAGATGACGTGTGTCTGAGATAATACGAAAAGACAGGTTCAAGAACAGCCACTTGTACCGGTGCTCCAGGCAGAACTGAGCGACTCCGGTTTCTTGTCGTTTGAGTGGAGATATGGGAGATATTTTGGCACCGTTAGATAGCTCTCAATCAGGAGATTACAACAGTGCAAAAACCGCTTCTGTACCAGCATTATTCACACAGTCACCCTCCCACAATATTTCTCCCAAGGTTAGTCAAGGTTAGCCTCGTCCCTGGTACAGGGTTAGTCAGGGTTAATTAACCAACTTGGGAAGTTGACGTGCAAAATACGAGCCTCCCGAACCGGTCATCCCCAACCGTCTGCTGATACCGTCAGTGAACGCGTTTTTGCACGAGTTTGGCAAGAAGGGTACGCACGGCTCAGACGACTGTAGATGTATTTTTGCTCAAGATCCACAGCAACTATCTACGATACCGCTGTGGCTCTCATTCAAAAAAATAAAATGCTGCCCGTTCTGAAACTGGACCAAAACAGTGCGGGGTCAGTGAGACATGGGGATCTGAAAAAGAGGTTGAAGAAGAAGGGCAGACGTTTGGAAAGACGCACGGAACCAAAACAAGCGGTGGCACAACCCGAGCTGTCGGAGCCATCTCTGCTCTCTACTGTTGTGCCATTGCATAAACCATGTGATTATTAGTGGGGACCTACAGCATGTACGTGGAGTATGGCGCCAAAGTGTAAGATTGAACTCATTGACCATGTGGCTTCGGATATATCGGTTTAGTGGGGGGTGGAGATTCCGGGATTGAGCGACGCGAATCGGAGACGCTCGGACTTGTCAATCTCACAACATACCCAGTGTCGTGGGGCTGGGGGAAACACATGTATATAACTCCCCCCTTTGCTGCCCCCCCTACCTTGTTTCTCCTCCCCACGTCACGTCCACTTGCTGGATGTGAAAAAACCGGGGCTGAGCCAAAAGGACAAGGTTCAGCAAACAAACGGATTGTCGGGTAACGTGGCAGTTGTGGAGGCGTCGGAATTGGACCGAGGTGGTGTGGTTGATGGAGGGGGGGGCGGGATGACCGCGACACTACCGCTGTTGTACACAAGTTCAATGTGCCCCCTTTTTTTTTTTTAATAATCACACAAACCCCACCAAACATTCACGTGACCATATATGTACGATGGACCACAACGTAGGCGCCCAAGCTACAGTAGCTACAGTGTAAGGTTCCTGCATGCTTACTCAAGACAAGACAAAACAACCACCGACATGCAAAACACTATCTCAACGTATCCAACTACTTTGCCCTCCACACAGCTCGACACAGCACACAACAGCACTGCAAAAAATGGAAATCACCCCGGAAAAGCTGGAGTTTCACGGTGAGTATGAGCGGAGAAGAATGGACGAGAGCAGGCGGACGACAGGCGTATTTATACCCCTGCGCAACCCACTACATTGCCATAGTGGCCCCCTCCCAGTCACATGCGCCAGGGAAACGTCACAACTGCGCAATTTGCCGAACGGGACACAAACGGACGTGGACAGGGCTCGGGCGCGAATCCACAGGTGTGCCGTGGGCCTACCGACTCGTCGGATGGCCCTGTGGTATTTGTCGGGGGTCTGTTGCTGATGATTGCGTCTTTTTCGCAACCGTCGAATGGCACAGACACAACTCCGGACACAGACGGGCCGCAACGGGTGCATCGTCGGCGACACGTTGGCGGGCATCGGGCGTCTGCTCGACTTCAATCGCCTCGATGCAGGCATACAAAAGACCCACAGCAACCTGCTCAATTATACTGGAGAGTGGCACGTGAGCATGACGGCATTGGCGGCATTGGTGACGGCAGCGACATTGGCAGCAACAGCAGAGGGAGACGGCGGGAAATAGCGAAACAAGTCGATTGCCCAACCTCTTGTTGATTGATGTCGGTTGGACATTGATGATTGACTGCTTTCAAACAGCCAGCCGAGATGGGGCAGCAATGAGTTGCTCAACGACAAACCAACAGCAATAAACAAACAGGTGGTAATCAAGTGCCTTCTGTGCTCTCAGATGATATGTTTTGTTTGCTCATTCGTGTTTATTTTGTTCAATTGCTGTTTCAATGACCCTTGCTCCATTCTGCTCGCGACCCCGACCTTTTATTACCCCTCCTCCCCCCTCCTACCATTCACTAACCCAGCTCCCTTCACTAAGCACACATCCAACAACCTGGAGCTGCGAAACCCTACTAACGAGTACTTTGCCTTCAAGGTCAAGACCACAGCCCCCAAGCTGTTCTGTGTTCGACCAAATGCGTCCATCGTCGCTCCCAATGAGAGCCTGACCGTGTCCATCACCCACCAGGCCCTCCCCCAGGAGCCCGGTCCCGATTACACCTCCAAGGACAAGTTCCTGATTCTGTCGGCGCCCCTCAACGAGGCTGCAGCCCAGTCCGGCGAGAACCTCGCCCATTTCGTGGAGAAGACCAAGGAGAACATTGCCGAGTTCTGGACCCAGGCCGAGCACACCAAGTCCGTGCCCATCACCAGCAAAAAGATGAAGGTGCAGGTGCGACCCTTTGACGCCAACGGCCAGCACTCCCACGAGCTTGGAGCTGGCGCCGCCGGTGTTGGCGCTGGAGCCGTGGCTGGAGGTGCCCTGGGCCATAACGCTGCCTCCCGAGGCGACCAGACTCTCGGCGATGAGTCCTTTGCCAACTACGAGGCCGCTGCCCAGTCCCCTGCCCCCCACTCTCCTGCCCACCAGCAGCAGTCGAACCAGTACCAGCAGCAGCAGCAGCAGCAACAGTTCCAGCAGCAGGCTCCCTCTGCCTCTGGGGTGTCTTCTCACGCCACCGAGGCTGTGTCTCGAGGAACCGAGGCCGCTGTTGGCGTCGCTCCTGCCACCTCCCAGGTCCACTCTCAGGACTCTGCTGCCCTTGGACAGGCCCAGGACACCATTTCGTCTCTCAAGAAGGATATTGGAAGCACTTCTGAGAAGCACAGCGTGCCCTCGACCCAAACCTCCCAGGCGGTTTCTTCCCAGGGCGTTCCCGTTGGCGTTGTTGCCATTGTTGCTCTGCTGGCTCTTCTTGTTGGATGGTTCTTCTTATAGGTGGTGAATGTAAAGTAGTGTTGTATCTGTATTGTACCAGTATGGTGCGTCTCTTTGTTTAATTTGTTAGACTAGAGAGAGAGAGAGTGCACAGACACAAACACAGGCTTTTTGTACGAGTATGCAAGATGGTAATAAATCAATGATTATTTAAATAAATATGTCAACTAATTATTAGAATGCCAATTAGTCGGTTTTTGGTGAAGCACAAAGTCCTTCACGGTCGTTCGTTAGTCACTGGAGCTGCTGCCACGGGAGCTCAGTTGAGTGTGTACAGACATTCCAGATTTTAGGAAGTCTGCTTTTGTCGGCGCATGTATCTCACTGTGGCATCATGTAGCACCATGTAGCCCACTTGTTGCATCCATGCCTAAGTGATGCTGCGAATATGTTGCAAGTACGAGTACGGTATGAACAGTATTCGTTCGTATTCGTTCGTACTCGTTCGTACTCGTTCGTACTCGTTCGTACTCGTTCGTACTTGGTACTCTCCTGTCTAAAACAAAAGAGCCAACATGATTAGCGATAACAGCCAGCCGATCTCCACCCGTCCCGCTCCTCCGTAAACGTGACCTGGCAACATTGTAGGATCATAGGTCGAGTTGTCTCCAACAGCCACGTTTACCAGATTTGGGTCCATCCAGCCTCGTTGTTGGGGAGAAGGATAGTCCGTTTGGTTCTCCCACAGGGAGGTCAGATGCTGAGGCGGAATGGGGTATATACGGTAGGAGAGGATGAAATCGCAGGTCAAGTCGTTGTATCCAATCTCGAACACGCCTCCCGACCTCTGACACAGAGACACCAATGGCGCCTGTCCTGCTTCTGCGCTGGAGGTGAAAACGGAGCCGTCAGAGCTGGGCCATCCCTCGTTGAGATAGACCGTGTCGTTGTGAGGTTGCGAGTCCAAACGAACACGGCGGGCTTGGGGGTCAAAGTAAATGTATTTGCCGTTCTGCGACCGGAATCCGCCCGATGTCACGTTGAAGGCCATAGGAGGGTCTCCGTTGGGGATGTTGGCCACCACCAGCTTGTCTCCTTTGGTGGTGACTACGGCTGTCATGAAGGGTCCAAATTCATTCACGCCCACCAGCATGAGACGCACAATGTTGGTGGGGGTGTATTGGGGCTGTCGCGGCGTGTTGCTGGGCAGTTGCGAGTTGGTAGTTGCCGCCAGACATATTGTTGCTAGCCACAGAAGCTGGAGCATTGTGTATGTCAAAGAGTACGGTGGTCGTAGTCGCAGTCGTAGTGTGGCACCAGGTGTACTTGTAGCGCGCTTGTGTTTTTGTTGGGCGCTAGTGTGGTGTGTATGGGTATGCAGGTGGTGTTCACGTCAGTAGCTGTCACTGTCACTGTCACTGGCGGATCGTGTCGTGTCGTCCCGTCTCGTCGCGTATCGCCCTTCGTGGGGTGTCCTTTTTCTGATGCTGCCTCGTATGAGTGAACTCGGCAGCAGGTTTGCACCATGCACGGAATAAAAATAGATTCTCTGTAGCCAAGCCTGTAGCACTGTACTGTAGCCGCTAAAAGCAGAAAGGAAGGAAGCAGGCAGTAGTGGGAAATAGAAAAGGCGCAAAAGTAATATTACCCGCGACAGACGCTCGCTCTGCTCCATACATTCAACATTGAACGAGTAAACGGTTGCGACATCCGGATGCGTTCGAATGATGCAGCAACGACGTGTTTATTGCGAGAGGGGAAAGGCCATAAAATAGCGGGACTGGGACCGGTAGGAGTGTGGGTTGGAAGACGGTGAAGCTAAAACGCCTCTTTTCTACCCGTTTGCAACATCAAATCATCCAAAAGTGATGCGCAATACCACTTTCTTCGCCTGTCTCTGACATCGCCAAACAATGTTGTTCCGCTCATGCATATGTAGCCGCATGCAACCGAGCTTCGTTGCAGCCGAGCTGTTGCAGCTGACACATTTGTCATGATCTGCATTTAGTTGAGGTACAGTACTTCGAGTCTGATAGGAATTTAGTTGAACAATACTTGGACTACACAAGAGTTTAACAAAAGTGTTACTGTGGTGCAAAATCAATAAATAATTATATACTGTAGTGGTACTGTACTGTACGCCATGGCCAACCCGGCTAATCAATCAACCCCATCAACCTCAATCTCTGTTTTTCCTCAAACTCGGGAGACCCTTCAACCGCCAGCCTATCACCTAATCCTTCATCTCGCTTCTGAACACTAGCCCCCTTTCTGGTCCCCCGATCTTGCGCAGAACCACGAGGAGTCTCATCCTGGCCCGTTTTCTGAGACCAGTACTCTATGAGCGTTCCACCGGGACCCACCGCTCGAAGCTGTACATGATGGCCGCCATTGCACGACGAGTTGTACTCAATGTTGAACTCAAAGGGCTGGCCTGGAATCGGACAGGCAGTCAAACTGGCTCCAAAAGTGATGTTTCCAGGCTCTCCGCCAGCCATGTACGCCACCGTACCGTTTCGCCACATGACTTCAGGGTGAGGAACAGGCGCAAGAGTCAGGGCATGGGCGTCGGGATCCAGAAAAATGTAACTGTTCTTGTTGCTCATGAATCCGTAGTCTTCGCTGTACGAAAAGTACGTGTCTGTGATCTCTCGAGCATGGCGACTCGCCACCACAATCTTGTCACCAACAGGCACGACATTGGCTGTTAACCAAGGACAAGGCCATGATGTTGATACCGCGTAAAAACGCACGCGAGAAGTGGGCTCAAAAGACCGATCAACTGGCGGAATGAATCTGCGTCCGAGAGCTTCGGCCACGTGTCCATACAGCGCCAGCAACCAGATGACTACCCCCAAAAGTCGTATCGTCATTGTTGTGAGGAGTATTAAAAAGTCTATGCACCGATAATCACCTTGTGCATCAGCGTTGAGGGTTAGGGAGTGAGTGGGGGGTAGTGGGGGTTAGGGGAGGCAAAGGGTTAGGGTGGGAGAAGAAAATGTGGGATCGGGGCTGAGGGTAGGATTGGAGGGGGCTAGGTGGATTAGGGCGGCTTCTGTCGTATGTGAATGGCCTCATACTGTTCTATTGTTACATTTCATTTTATTACGTTTTACGACTACAAGTGCGGTGGTGTACCTGTATGGTACAAGTAGCTACAGTGTACCGGGAAGAATATCTCAATTTGGACGTTGATAGCACCTGTATGTATTTAGTCTGAATGTTTCCATCCAGTATAGAGTGGGTTTCCAATCGATAGAGTGTTCGTTTATGTCTAGCTACGTCGTGTTTCGCGTATCGTGTCTTTCTACGCGTTCAGAGGGCTCCAGGATAAATCTCCGTTCGTATCAACTAAACCAGCATTGATCTTTCTGCATCTTTTCCTGTAATATGATTGGCTCCAAATAGCCGGAGGTTTTGATACTAGCAGCTCAACCTGCTCACTAGTCAGCACTACAAGTGTACAGCAGACCAAACCCTTGCTTGACACTAAAGCACCCACGGTTATAATGGTGGGCCCATTTCTGGCCATAACTGTACAATGACGTGTTCATACCAGGACAGACTGAATGTACAATTGCATCATTAAGATGTCTTCAGTTATGGAAACTATTTCTACAGTAAGCGAGGAGGCTGGATAGGGAGTTGAGAAGGGGTATAACACTGAAACGGGGTATGTAAGGACAACTAGACAATGTCTGTTAAATGTTACTGCAGTTTTTACTGCCTTTTCGTTTTTATTTGATTTTATTTGAATTTATACAAATAATTGTGTTTTATTTTTGAACTTTTTAAAAAAAAAAAAAAAAAAAGGGGGAAAAAGGTACGATGCTGGTCCATAATTAACTTGACAAACACCACCAGATAAACACCCTTCTCTTTCTGGTTGCCAAAAAAATTTCGTTCAGAGATTGTTCACAGTTTATGATCATGTCCATAATCATTATTTTGCGTTAAGTTTCTAATCATCACGAAAATATCTATCAAAAATAACTAGGTCCCACCGAGATTCGAACTCGGGACCTTAAGATTTGCAATCTCACGCGCTACCGCTGTGCCATAGGACCAAAGTTAAATTTCGAGAAAAAGTGGCCACTGCACAGCAGACGTTGGGTTAGGGGTACCTTCCTAATTTGTACCAGGATTTGGGTTTAGATACCTAAATAAGCCTGTTTGGGTAAGGTTAAGTGTCCCAAATGGGAAATGTAATTGGAAAGTTTCCGCCCACTAAATAATATCTGGACCAAAATATCGGAGCCCACGGGACCAGAACCAGCCGCAGGTGAAACACATGCTGTACCACTTTCAGCTGTCATTTGTGCATGTTTCTTCTTTTCTTCTTTTCTCCTTGATTCAGAAATGTGGACAATTATTATATTGCACGTGGAAATGCACATTTTACGACAGTGTCTCGTTTTGCCGTCGCATTTATTATTTCACTTACCTCCGTCTTCAGATGATCGTCAACAGGTGCGTTGGAGATCCATGTAAGGGGTTGTCGTTTATTTGTCTGTCTTGTCTCCTCTCACATTCCCACTTGAAGTAATTAGCCAGCCCGTCAACGTCACATGTTGGCATTGGCGTGTTTGACACGTGATAATATATTAATCAAGGAGGTTAATAAACGATAACTGGTGGTTTCCAGGTGGTATTATTCCGATGCTGCAGCAGCCATGTTTACCTCCGCCAATGAATCTTCACAGCGTTTGAATTACTGCTCCAGCTGAACAATAGCAACCCTCACAGGGGCCTGATACGTCTGACACGCTCCATGCAGGGCTCCGGTGTCCGGGAGGGAATATTTTATGCTGTCTGGTTTGAGAGTATGGAGAGTGGTTAGTAATGGCCCATGAATTGTAGCGCGGCTGTAATAGCAACATTGGTCTTTAGCACTATAGGAGGATGCATGAATGATAGGTGATAATAATTACTGAAGAATGTATAATAAATGGCCGAGCGAGAATGTATCAGGAGCTGGAATGAATGTAAGGCTGTATTGGTATCTTTGCACTGGTGGTATTGGAATGTGCTGCTGTATTGGTGGCCAGAATATGGTGGTCAGAATGTGCTGGTGATCAGAATGTGCTGGAGATCAGAATGTGCTGGTGGTCAGAAGCCTGTAGCTACTCGTCCTTCCTACTTCTATCGATCAAAAGCAAATTGACGGTCAGCTAAGAAATGACGATCGAGGATATCCGAAGATCAGGGTATGAGCTGTGAATCTGGACGGATCGTGTGGTCGTGTCATCTCGCCGCTCATGTCGCACGATCCCTCTCAATAGATAATATTATTAGCTGCCATTGGAACATTGGAATTGCTGGAAATTATTTCTAGCCCTTTCCGCTAATGCCATCCAAGGTGCGCAAGGTGTGGAACGATACACTAACCATTTCAGTCACCTCATACCACACCGCTCATATCCCCATCTGGACGCGAGATCTTCAGCAACCAATCTCCTTTGGGTCTAAGTTTTGTATTTTTCTTTTACCTGCCGCCCTTTTCTGCACTGCATCAACCCCATCTCGCAGCAGCTTGCACTTTGCTCCACTCCACGGATAGGCATGTCTCACTGCAAGCGAAAAACGGGAGTGCACCATTTTAGGACTGTTACATTTTGTTTTAGTGCGTTTGGGGCTATTACCGAGAAGCTATGCCGTTTTGGAGCATTTAGGACACACTTGTGGGCTGGTTTGGTGCTGGGTAGTATTTTTTTTTTTCCTTCTCTTTTTCTCGTATGTTTAATTAGTTATAAATTAGTGGGTTTTTTTTCAGACACCACACTATCAAGGAGGGAAATAAGGTTTAGACCATTTGGGACTTTAGGGTTAGGCTTGTGGGGCGTGTTGAAGGTTGAAGGTTGAAAGGGTAAAGGAAAGAGACAAAAGGGCAGGAAAAGAAAAGGTAATTTAGAAGGGGTTCTTGTTAAGGTTGTAGAGGCGTCATTTTCAGATGATAGACACACAGATCTGAGGCTGAGGCTGACCAGTGTACCTGAACCTGATAACCCCTTTGTGAAACCCCCCTGTCAAAACCCCCTCCATGTGCCTGTACGTCTCTCATTGCATCCAAGCCCTGGTTCCTGCTCATCATAGCCTAACGTACACTGTGTACGACGCACTTCATGGTCCAAATTAGCACTCTCCAAAGTCGTACATTTGATGGTTTGATGAGTTCACTCTTTGGGCCACAGTCGCTGGATCTCCAAGGGATGGACGAAGGAGCGGCTGGATTGGCGAGAGACGATTGGCGGTTTGACGGTTGGCGTGGGGCGCGCCACTGTCTCTTTGGATCGTACAGAGTAAGAGCAGGGACGCGATCTGGCCACGCGGTGCATGAAGAGGAAATGAAAAAGAAAAAAAAGGAAGACAAAAATCAGGAGAAGACAAAATCAGGAGAAGAAAAAAAAATCAGGGAAAATCACAACCAATGGAAATCAAAAGAAAACCTGTGTATGCCTGTAGGATCCCCTGGATTCCCTGGATTCCTACTTCTCCGCCATTTCTCCGCCATTCTTCATCCATCTCTCCCTCCCCCGTTCTCCCACTTTTCAGTTTGCATCCCACCAATCTTCATGCACGTCCATCATTCCTGCCCTTGCTGCCCTCCTGTCACACCTCCAATAACGCACCTCAAGAGATTAGTGCAAGTGAGCCAGACAAACCCGGCCGTCACATGAGCCTCCCCCCGTAATTCCCTCGCATCTCCTCCATCCGCAACCCCCCTATCCAATGCTCCTCCAACCCTCCAACAAAGACAATACCTGTGCCCGTGTATCTCTGCAGTGTCGATCAGTAGTGCTGGAGTGCGCGCCTTGTCTAGCGTCCGGCTTAGCCTTCAGACTTCCATTGTGAGTCTATCAGCAAGGGTCAGAGGCGAACAAGGAAACAGACAGAGCCCACTTGGCCCAAACCTTGTATGGTCGCTTCGTATTAGTATAATACGCCATCCGACCTTGAGCGGTCCACTGTCCAGGCTGCTCAAAAAAAGTGTGTGCAACAGGAAACGAGAAAACAGCAGACTCGCCCCTATAAGTACAGACGCAACGGACACAGACGCATCGGACACAGACGCAGACGACACAACATAACGGACACAGATACAAGTCGGAACGGACACAAACGGAAAAGTACTGACCCGACGGACACACACCGACACATATACAAACGAACGGACACAGACACAACAGACACAACAGACACAAACGAACGGACACAGATACAACAGACACAAACAGTATCGTACGACACTATGGAAATCACTCCCGACAGCATCGAGTTTTCCGGTGAGTATAGTGGCAACCGTGTTACGAAGGTGATGTGGTGGAGACATGGATGGGGAGGCGTTGGAGAAGTGGTAACACATGAGGTTGGACCTGTTTGAAGTTGATGTCACTTGGCTGATTCCACTTTAATCCCATTTGATCCCACCCGGCATGACTTCATTTCCGAGAGCATGTGATAACAGTTCGGAGATAGGATAAGAGATAATGGTAGTGAGGGATGGAAGTGTTGTTTTTATCAGACATCGTTCTTTCGTATTATACAAATCTCTTTGCTCAAACTTGTCCATCTTCTCTCGATATTAGGAGTTGGAGATTTGAGCTGCTTTTGAGATGATCTGCTGAGAAAGAGAAAAAGGGGTCAGCTCCCTGAAGCGTCAGATCACTTAGTTGCTCAGATATTTGGTGGTTCAGATATTTGGTGGTTCAGATATCCGGACGTTTCAAATTAAACCACTTGTTATCCGTTTTCGCTTCCGTTTTCGCTTCCGTTTTCGCTTCCGTTTCTTACTAACACAGCCCCATTCACAACCCGGTCCACCCGGTTCATGACTCTGGAAAACAGATCGCCTACCACCTTAGCGTTCAAAATCAAAACCACAGCACCCAACACCTACTCGGTGCGTCCAAACTGCTCCATCATCTACCCTGGAGAGTGCCAGAGCGTCGCAGTACACCACCAGGGGTTCACTGAAGAGCCCGACCAGGATTATGTGTGCAAGGACAAGTTTATGGTGCTCTGGGCGCCTGTTTTGAACTTGTCCAAGTTGGAAAAATTGGACGATATCGACTCCAAGGAGAGTGACGCCGGTAGCATTAAGCAGACTCAGACGGAGACTACTCGAGGCATTTCGGGTTCCCAGTCCGATAACAGCATTGCGTCCAACCGGTCGTCTGCTTCCTCTACTCTCCTGGCAATGATTGATGACATTTCGGGCTACTGGCGGCGTCTGGAGGAGGAGTCTTACGACGTGATCAACAAGAAGAAGATCAAGGTGCTGGCACACGTCTTTTCCAAGACACACGATGGAGTGCAGTTGTCGTCTGCCTCTTCTTCGGCCACCGTCAAGGAGGCTGGAGTTCTCTCGCAAGCCGCTTCTCGACGAAAAAGCAAGCGTGAGACTCTCAAGGATGTCAAGGAGTCGCTCAAGGAGGTCAAGTCTTCTCCAGTTATGGATCTGCCTACTCCTCAGGTGACACCCTTTATTGCGCCCAACTCCGCATCCTTCCAAACACAGCGTCCTCCCCACAGCATATCGCATCCCCAGCTGTCGGCATACACCAGCCCCTACAGTGGCGCTAGTGTTGCTACTCCTCGCCCTGAGGATCAGTTGACGGAGGTGAACCAGCGACTGGCTATTCTGATGGCCGAGTTGGACGAGCTGAGACGAAAGCCTGAGTCTGAAGGACAGCAGCCACCCATGTCTCGAAACATGACCCCTGCTCCTGCTCGAGTTCAGAGTTACACTCCTGTTCAGTCCCGGACTCCTGTTCAGTCCCAGACCCAGTCTCAGTCTCAGTCTCAGGCCGAGGCCCAGCCTCAGACCCCCCTTCATACCAACATTCTTGCATCTCTTAACAGCCCGGCAGTAGGCATTCTGGGTCTGTTGTGTTTTGCTCTGGTTTTGTTTTCTCTCAACGCTTCCAAGATGGGGGTGGTGATTGGACTTGCCCAGACTTCTCTCATGGCCGTCATTGTTTATTTCGTGGCCCAGAGCCAGTTTAACAAGGCGCAGGTTTAAAGATGCTTTATTACGTCATTACGACAACTTCACACACCGACTGGTACTTTTTTTTTTGACTTATTAACCGACACGCTCCCTAACAGCCTCATAACGATTGAGCGACAAAATGTCTTTCATGTAGATGACAACTAACAATGTATTTTTATTGACTAAATGGGTACTAGTAGCAGTAGTAGTAGGGGTGTTGCCCGTTTGAGCGTTTGACATACGAGTGAGAATTCCAAATCGGTTATAGGCATTTGACAGGTCAGATACGAAGACTAAAGCGGTATACACTCGATCGGTAATCTCAAATTGGTTTTAAGCATTTGATAGATCAGATGTGGCCTAAAGTAGACGCATGCTTTTGAGAATTCATGCAGTTAGCCTAATTGAGTTATAGACATTGGACGAGTCAGGTGAGGACTAAAGCAGTTGAGGCACCGAACTAAATGGCTCAAATGGGAATGTTGCTGGGAATGATATCACAATTAATATAATTACTTCAATAAGTATGATAGCTGTGCTTGTTCGAAATGTCGCTTCAGTTTAGAAAAGCTGAGTCTTGCTCCTTTTGGTTACACATCACCTGATACGGACAAGTATATTGGATCAGTTTTTATAGAATAGCAAATAAAATATTTTCTCACTCGCAAAACAACTCTACACCAACACCTATGATACTCTGAAGAACCAGTCTTCAACTCTTCAGCTAATTACTCTTGAAACAATTTGCTCCGCTCGTTTTACTCTATCAGATGTAAACATTCTCTTAGTATATACCACAAACCACTCGCTGAAACCACTCACCACTACGGATAACACACTGGCTATGCTCGTGTTTACTCTTAGTTGGCTCGTAGTTTCGCTCCTAGTTGATTTAGAAACCGAAAGTACTCGACGCGCTCGTACTTTCTAGTAATCATCACCTCTCGACAAAATCTCCTTGCAAGTAGGTCGCAGATAAATGGTATGCTCATACTGGGCTGTCTGGCATCCCTTTTGGTCCACCAAAGGAGGGTAGTCCTGTACCACTCCGCTCTGGACCAGGTTCTTGAGAGCCAACAGATACTTCTCCTCTCCAAGTCGATCCAGGTATCGTCGACAGAAAGGAAGAGTGCCAAAGTTTTTGTCAATGGTAGCAAGCAGCTGCTTGGCCTTGTTGATTCTAAGAGGCACGTGACCCACACCAACGTTCTTGGCGTAATGAGAACACTCTCCGTCGGTCACAACGTAGCCTCGTCCAGTGGATCCGAACGTCTCAATGGCAAAGGTCTCACCTTCCTCCATCTTGGTCATATCAGCAGACTTGACGATAGGCACGGATTTTCCGCCATGAATCTCGTAAGGAGCAATATTGTGGCCGTTGAGGTTTCGGATAGACTTGACAGGGTACACCTTTCCGTCGACCTCAACCTCATGCGATTCCATGGTCTCCTGGATGGCTTCTCCGATATCTCCAAGTCGCACGTCGATGCCGGCTTCTCGAATACCGGTTTCTGTGGCGGCCTTGACAGCGTCCAAAAGTCCCTGCCACTTGTCGTTCTGCACATGGGTGAAGGCCGAATCAATGATCTTTCCGTTCACATGAACTCCGAAATCCACCTTGAGGACATCATCCTGCTGCAGCACAATCTTGTCGCCGGCATTGGGCGTGTAGTGGGCAGCACAGTGGTTGAGAGACACTCCGGTGGGGAAACCCTGGCCTCCCTTGAGC
Organism: Yarrowia hollandica; assembly: GCA_900519065.1. Taxonomy (NCBI): domain Eukaryota; kingdom Fungi; phylum Ascomycota; class Dipodascomycetes; order Dipodascales; genus Yarrowia; species Yarrowia hollandica. Next base: position 1,773,761 of record ULGV01000004.1, on the reverse strand, counting down.
GAGTCCTCCTCGTTGGAAAGAGCTCGAACCGAGTCCTCAATCATCTCGGCGATCGAGGTCATGGTCATACCGGCCTTGATGTTGTCCCGGGCGTACTTTCGCACCACTCGGTGGATCTCAGCACCCTTTCGCCACTCGTTATGGACAGCAGCCTGCTCTCGGTCCAGGTACCGCTTCTCCTCGTTGGTGGTTCGCAGACGGTTGAAGTCCAGAGGATCGTCGGAGCCGTGCTTGGCGTCGTCCTTCTTTCGCTCCTCAGCAGCCTCTCGCTCGTCCTCAGAATCAGCAAACGGATCAACAGCAGTACCCTTGGGCTTGAAGGTCTTGTGAGGATGCTCACAGATCTCTCCCTCGGGGAAGACTCCAGAGGTGAAGAACCGGTCAATGGGCACAGTGGGGGGCTCGGTCTGCACAGCAGGACCCTTCTTCTTCTTCTTCTTATTCTTCTTCTTCTTCTTTTTCTTCTCTCCCTCGCCAGCCTCGCCCTCGTTCACTGCTTCTTCGTTGTCGTCGTTTTCGTTGTCATTGTCGTTGTCATTATCGGAATGAGCCGTCTCCACGGGCTTGTCGTCAACAGCCAGGTCCGCGACCTTACTGGCCACTTTTTCAACTACTTCAGCCATTTTCCGGGTGTTGAGGTTATCAAGAAATGTGTGGGTGGGAGGTTAAATGTAGAGTGGAAATGAGGAAGACATTTCGATACCCGAAATTCAAGGGAAAATAAATCGGAAAAATTACTATATAAACAATGTGTTGTCTATTGAACTCATTTATCATTTAATACTCTCCAAATACCACCTCCAAGATCGTAATAAAATAGGTTCATGTTGGGGAATCGAACACACGACCATAACCTTATTTATGAGGTCACTTTTTTTTTTGCTCCTCACGGCACTGGTGAGAGATGGGAGAAGGAAGGAGGAAGATCTGGGTGGCCACCTCCTGTTGCTTCAGTGGGTATGGCATTTGTGAGTATAAGGGAGAAGTTTTGGATCAAGTGCCCGGTTGAGGGTGTAATATTGGACTTGGGTAAGTTCTGAATACGGTGTCGTTCTAGTGAGATCGAACACTCCAAAATGATACCATGAACTACTGGTACCTGGTACAGTAATACTGCCGTTTTCCAGCTCCCGAAATATCGTGATATTCTCGCCCTGATGGTGGATGAAGTTTAAATCGATTTAAGGTTTATGAATATCATCGTTTTGGGCACTTTCCAGGAGAATAAAAAAACCGGGTTGGAGCTCTGATTTTTGTACAGTGGGATTGATCCAACTGCAGCATTCCTCTGTCCAAAATTCAGCCCCGTAACTCAGCTGTAGCAGTTTCTGTAGTGGTGTGTTGCGACATTGATAAATGTAATATCTATAGAATATAACGGCCACTAGTATCACGGGACTCGGCATATGTAGAGACAGCGGTGCCGGTAGAGTACGAGTGCAGTACTCGCAGTTTCGAACAGGTCACACGCTCATTCCAAACTCTGGATGTCTCAGACATATTTGCTCATTATGGTATCATTGTGGCGTCAGGGTGGAGGGAGAATGGAGGATCTAGTGAAGGTTAAGTAGAGGGGTGGTGGGTGATTGTTGAGCACAACCAAAACACGTTCCAGAGTAGGGCTACAGAAAATCTGAAGAGTGCATTATGCTTGAAATGATGTGATTTATCGACATGTCAAATTTCACCTTCCCAGCTCTTTTCCAGCAAAAGTTGAGTGTTCGAGGCTACTTCAGTTCCCACTGTACGTGCACTACTCGTTAAACAGAACACGGTAAACACTCTATAGTATAAAGTGGATTAATCAGGGAAGTGCAAGAAACGTACTTATCCAATATTTGACTAGTTTGCGATAAATGACTCATCTATAAAGTGTCTCTCTCCTGACGAGAAAAAAAAAAACAACGATGCTTTCGTTCGCTTCGCTCACTCTAGCATGCGGGTTAGGGCTAACCGAATATGCTCACTGGACCTCTTGTACCCACTCCATCACACACTCCATCCACACTCCAACACCTCACTTTGTTCACTCTTTCTAGCAGGTGGGCATCTCTTTTCATCCCCCCGCCCCTTCTACCCTTCGCATCTTGCCCTCTTCGACACAAACTACTGTCATGCCCGCTGGAAAAGCTGTGCCTGCTCATCACGAGGCCGGAAAGGTCAGGGGAGCCGTGGAAGAAATCGTCACAGGCTCGCTGATTGGAGGCGTGCAGGGCGCCATTTTCGGCGCCGCGTCCCATTTCCTCGCCAAAATGTACTGGCCCCACTACGGCAAGCTGACCAAGCAGTTCAAGCTGTTTTTGCAGCTGTCTTGCATCATCACCGGAGGAGTGTACGCTGCTGATAAACGGCTGATTCGATACGAACACAAACTGCGAATCGACCAGCGGAATCTGATTGCCGAGCGGGCTGCTGCTGCCGAGGCTCGAGGCGAGTACATTGACCATGACGGACACGTCCGAGACTCTTCCGGTAAAGTGATTCGAAAGTGATGGACCTTGACGACGACGGATATCCCGGTCGTGGTTTTCAAAAAACTGCTCTCAAAGTGGACCTGATGACGTGGCTTTTGGTATAAAATCTGCCCACCCCAAACTGTACATATTACATCCATTTCCTTCCTATTTATCTAGCTATCCCCCGCCTCTTGTGGCTGAGTAGTGGTCCCGTAGATACTGTCTTATCTGGACTTTTGGCTGCACATTGGTGGCTGAAAATTTGTGGCGGTGCAGGCCAAGGTTCAGAGCAACTTTTTGCAGACCGGAAGCCGAGGGAAAATTGTAATAAATGCAAATATCGTATATTAGGCGGAAATAATCGTGTATTCGAAATCTGCTCGTTAGTACGGTTATGGCCATGTCTTTGGTTTTAGTGTGGGTGTGTTTTTGGCGGAGTTATTCGGAGATACATATTTGAAACGGGTGTAACTTGATGGGGAGAAGAGGTAATCGAAATTGGACAAGATATTTGAAATACTCAAACTCGTCTTATTCTAATGGTATAGTTTTTGTAGTCATAGATAGGTTGTGGCGTTTTCTCCCTTATTCTCCGGAACTGAACGCGACTGAGGTGTCCAACTCCTTCAAAAGTACACATCTACACTGGAAAATGAACAGCTGTATCCTTTCCACTCTCACGAATTCAATGGTTTACTCGCTTGTTCCGTATCTCACCTCAATCTTCCGTTGTGTTGGTTTACACCCTACAGTACACTACACCATAAAAAGCAATGACTATATTACTCTGGTATCATACGATATTTCATACGATATTGTTGGCAAGGCTACACTTTTAAAACATCTCCAATCTTTCAATAAATACATGAACTATGTTCTTTTTACCCGCTTGAGTAACTCTCCGTACCAAGTAGGAGTAAGTGTGCACTCAAGAATACATAGGTGCAGTCGTGACTGTACTGGTGCAAGTACAGCTATTGTACACTGTTAGCCCTGCCTAACCCTGCCACTTTGGCTACTTCTGAATCTCCATTCTCTTCATCTGAGCCTCGTCTCTCTTGACTCGACACCACAACGACACCCGATCATCTCTAATGAAATCCACAATGGTCATACTCCAGCTCTTGACCTGGGGAAGAGGATCGTAAAAGTCCTTGGCCAGTTCTCGGAGAGCAGGCAGTCGAGTCCATGGCACAAACGGAAAGTCGTGGTGCTCGTTATGGTAGCCGACATTGTAGGTGACGAGGTTGAGAATGCCGTAGTAGGAGTATGTCTCAGGGGGAGCGACGGACGACGACACTCGGGTCTTGTTGGCCATCACTTCGTCCGACCCAGACTCCTTCATGGTCGATTCGGCATCGTCTACATTGTCTCCCAGCACGTAGTGTTCGGCGATGAAGTGGCCTGCAACGGGATGCAGAGAACCAGCGAAAAACGACGACACAATCAGGTACCAGAACGACTGCCAGCCCCAGAATTTTACCACTGCCACGTCAACAGCCACCTGAGCCACAATGTTCAGAAAGTGGATGATGGAGAAGGGGAGCTGGGCAACACAAATAGGTCGGATGGCGTAAAAGAACAACTGGAAGGTGGCAAAAAACGCCTTGCCTGCCACGTTGCTGAACAGAGCAGCCTCCAGAGGCGTGGGCAGATCTGTGTCGAATCTGAAATCGCCCAGGTGCTTGTGGTGAAGCAAATGATAGGGGCCAAAACCAGCACTGTAAGGAATACCAATGGGCGAGTTGGCAAAAATGGAAAACAGTTTGTTGTGCAACGGCTTCTTGAAGCCCAAGTTGTGCGACAGCTCGTGGATCGCCAGAAACAGATTCTGAATGCACACAGCTCCAATCACATAAGCCGTGAGCAGAAACTGCCAGCTCATCAACGGGCTGTTTCGAAGCAAGTACGCACACGTGAACTGCAACGACACAACTCCAAGAACCACCCACTTGGTCAGCGGCTCGTGGCCAGTCAGCTTGGTCACTTCAGGGTAAGCCTTAATGATTTCCATCCGTCGAGATCGATGGGGTTCCTCCTGATAAGTCCAGAAAAAATCTGCTTCGGAAACGGGGCCTGCAGAATGGAGTTTGGGCGGCTCGGACGCCACGTGACGCGACCGCACCTCGTTTTCAGTGCTTGTGCTCATCTTGTTTGTGTCGAGTTGTGGATGAGATGACAAAATCACGCGTATCAAAAAACGGACATTTGATGACATGACAACGTAGGAGTAGTGAAGGTTAAATATATTAAGGTTTTGGTATCGGGCCATTCACAGTTTTAGCTAGTCATCTTTTTGGAGCCGTTTGCGGGGAAGTGTGGGAAAGGAGGAGATGGATATTTACTGACAAAAGAGTGCTATTTGTTGCTATGCGCTTTCATCTCATATATCTCTACTGAAACACCTGATAATGACACCTTTCATTTCGTGATAAAAAGATACAGACAAGGAAGTTAAATTACTTTTAAAGTTATGCTGACTTAATCCTAGAGGGTCGAGAATTGGAATAAGGTTTGGCCCATGATTTTTTTGGGTGTTCAAAAATAGGCGAACCAAGTGACATTGTTTGTCCAAAATTTGTACACAGACTCATTGAAGCATTATCTTTGTTGGGTCAAAAATTCAAAACCATACCGCCATTTCTGGACAAGTTACAGACAGTAGTTTGGTTCTCCAGTAAAGTTGAAAAAAACATTTTGTAAGGAGAAAACACGGAATTCTCGAGGAATTTGTCCCGTAATAATTTGAAACGATTTAAAACACTTTCAGCCGTCAAATACTACCCCCAACTGACCATTTCCATCTCTATAACACTCAGAAAAGGGCATCTGGTATTGCATGTTTGAAACCTTAAAGGAAATAAGGTTGCGTTACCGAGGTGTCCAAATCTGTTATTCCTTCCTGAACAATGAGTCGTGTAAATGGTGTGTGCGTTTTTGCTCCTTATGCAGCTATATTTGGCTGTCTAATTATCCTTGTTGTGTGATTTTGTCAAAAATATAATTGCTAAGTAAATATGCACCGGCCAAAATCGAACCCACAACCATTCGACCCCGCCGCGGGTAAAATTTGGATTTCGAATAGGGATCAATTTCAAAGGTAAAATAATTTGTTCCTCCGATCACAGCCCGAGCGTGAGTATGAGAGAGGAGATGGATGGCGGAGGAGGAAGGGGCACAAGCAGTGACGGGGAATCGACAGCATGTTGGGTCACGTGATAGAGACTGGTGTGTTTGCGTCTTTACTTTGAGAGCAATGGTCAGATGTGAGGCGTTATTCTGAAACTGAGACGGGGCTCTTGATTGAAATGGGGGATCTGAACGGCACAATTTTGGACCCTCGTATCAAACACTGGACACGTCCGTCTCTCGCCTGGTAATTTTGCCGACGTTTTTGATTGTCCGTCAAAATAACCAGTTGCCTGATTAACCGGTCGGTCTACCCCACATGCTCACCGAGAGACAAAGGGTGGAAGTGTTGGGGGCTCCGATCTTCGGCCGACTGGGTAAAAGCAGATACTTAATCGCAGGCTTTCCAGACCAGGTGAGTAAAGACACACACAACCAGCCTCAAAACACATTGACAGTAAGTACCATGACGACCGCCATATTCAACAATTGGCTAGCGCCGAATGGAAGCCACTAGTGCCACAAAGAGGAGTGACGCGGGAGACACACACAGACGAAAACGCACAGTGACACAAACAGACAAGGCGTCAGTTTTTGCACCGCTACTATTTTCTACTCACCACTCACCACCCGCTGTCATTCGCAACCCCCCACACACACCCTATCTCCGCCTACCCCACTTGCCCCAACCTCAGCCCTAACCCTGCACAATCGCAGCCACACCTTAAAACCCAAGCTAACCCAGCTCACCCAACATGTTACGAACACTAGCCCGAACTAGAATGCCTCTGCGAGCTCAAATCAACACGCGATTCATGTCACAGACCACGGCGGCCGCCGAGGAGTCTCCTGTGCTCTTCAACGATAATGGCACCACCCGAACCATTACTCTTAACCGACCCAAGAAGCTCAATGCTCTTGACGACCCCATGTGTCGAGCAATCTACCCTCGTCTGCAGGAGTGGCTCAAGTCTGACTCTGCCCAGGTTGTGCTCTTCAAGGGCGCTGGCAACAAGGCCTTTTGCGCTGGAGGTGACGTGGCCACTCTGGCTAAGCAGAACTCCTCCGGCCCCGAGGGTATTGAGAAGTCTCGAGACTTCTTCTGCCTCGAATACGCCATGGACTTTTTGCTGTCTGTGTACCCCAAGCCCGTGATTGCTCTCAACCACGGTATCACCATGGGCGGAGGTCTGGGAGTGTCCATGCACCTGCCCTTCCGAGTGGCCACTGAGACCACTCTGTCGGCCATGCCCGAGACCTCAATTGGTTTCTTCTGTGACGTTGGCGGCACCTTTTTCCTGCCCCGACTCGACGGAGAGCTGGGCACCTTCCTGGCACTGACCTCGTCGCGACTCAAGGGTTACGAGGCCGTTGCTGCTGGCTTTGCCACCCACTACATTCCCTCGGCGCGACTTCCCGATCTGGAGAAGGCCATTGCCTCTCTGGACCTCCCCCAGGGCCGAGACGCCACCGAGCTGTACTCACAGGTCAACGCGCTGCTCAACGACTACTCTGAGGTCCCCCAGAACTTCAAGTTCCAGTACGGCGGCGAGTTCCGAGCTCTGATCGACCGAACCTTCAAGTACGACGCCATTGAGGACATTGTGGCTGCTCTGAAGCAGGAGGGCGAGGCTGGTGAGAAGATCATCAAGCTGCTTGGAGAGCGATCCCCCACTTCCGTCAAGGTGACTCTTGCCGCTCTTCGACGAGGCCGACAGCAGGACATTCTCAGCGTCTTCAACGACGAGTGCAACTACGCCGAGAACTTTATGCACTCGCGAGAATTTGTCGAGGGTGTGTCTGCCAAGCTCATTGACAAACCTGCTCGAGAGCCCAAGTGGGAGCCCTCTTCCTTTGAGGGCGTGACCCCCGATATTGTCAAGTCCTTCATCCAGAAGCGACCCGACTCCAAGAACGGCGTTATGGAGGTGATTGTCAACGACTCGTACAAGCAGTACCCCTGGAACTTTGGTCTGCCCCGAGAGGTGGAGATTGAGGAGTACATCAAGGGCGAGACCCGATCGTCCGACTACAAGGCGTCGCCCGCCGAGGTGGTCAACCACTTTACTAACAAGTACTCTGGTAAGCCCGGTGTTTCCGAGAAGGTCAAGGAGGTGATGCAGCGAAAGACCAAGCCCGATCCCTCCGAGCCCAAGGTGCTTGACTGGGTCAACTAGAGCTAGATTGATGACGTGTATATAAGAAATTGAGCAAGGAGTGCGAAGCACGAGTTGCGTATGAGTATAGTAACGACTGCACGAATGCGAAGCACTTGCGTGAGCTGAAAAAGTAGAACAACGGCAAATACAAAAATGCTACAAGTGGATGCAGAATAAACGCTCAATGTGAGACGATAATGCAGGTGTTGAGATATGAAAAGAGTGCAACGGAGGAGCTCAAGTGAGCGGTCAGAAATAGTCACAGATGTGAAGTGTCGTAGTAAGAAGGTCAACTGTTTTATACTGCATCGTGACCAACATACCAGACGCAGTAATGAAAACTCCAAACGTGGACGCAGTCACGAAGGAGACTCGTGTTTTGGAGTATACTAATAACGGTCTATTCGGTGATGGTGTATGGATACTTGTACATAGATTCAGTATAGCTGTAGTTGCATCTGTATCGTAGGGGACTATGGTATAAGATACGACTACTGTTGTACTGGTAGAGTCCGCTTCAACGAATGGAAGTATTCAATCTACAGTACAGGTACATAGTGACTGTATGGAAGTGCACGAATATGCCGTTTCACTGTTGCAACTCTCAATGTGCCGTCCTCAGAGCACTGTATGGAAGGCTATGGATATCTCATGTACTGACTTTGGCGGGCCAGTTGACGCGAAACAGAAATTGTGTAGATATATGCCGATTCTCGCCTGGACTGTAGTACTTGTAAGACAGATCGATATGTATACCTGTAGCTGGTGGAGATGGTGAGTGGTGTCCATATGTGTATGAGCGGTAACTTGAGTTAGATGGTACATGTTCTCATATGGCAGAGGGTGTACAAAGAGTATTAGGTGAAGGATTAACCTAACAAGGAAGTGAACTGTTTTTTCACGTCCTATGCATTCTATTGATCGACAGCTCCCCTACGTACTTCTACTCTACTTGTACCCACTTCCACCTCCCTTTACTACCATATACACTCGACTACACAACCTAACTCATCCCAAAGTCGACTTTTGAGTAAAAGAAACAGGTAGATCGTTGATTATGTGCACGTTAAACACCCAAACCATCCACTATATCCTCGACCTAAATGTAGACCCCGTTTCATCCCTTTTCTCTTCCTCAACATCTACACACAACTATCCACACAAAACAACCAAATTACGCCCTGGTGATGAAAAGCCCATACTTCTATGTTCTCCTCTTCTCCAACATTCCAAAAATACCATTCGTTTCCCTCAAATTACTCTCAATCCCAAAAAAAATCGCGCATAAAATTCCCATGTCGTTCTCAACTACGCAGAAACTCGGCGAAACTCATCTTTGGGCGTCTGGTGTAGTTGGTTATCACATGCGCTTAGCATGCGCGAGGTCCCCGGTTCGATTCCGGTGTCGTCCATTCTTTTTTGTTAGACATTCGTCTTGTTGATCTTCTTTTTCTATGCATTTTTTTTTTTCTATTACTTTTTGGCTTCGTATTTTTCGCGTCAATCATAAACTTAGATCTGCTAAAAACATGTCACAAAATCATCGCATCTCAATGAACTCAAGTGTTTTAAAAGCGTGTACGTCTTTTCCAGCCCTCATTAATCTTGACTACATCTTTTTTCCACCCAGAACCACCCAAAATTCAACAGGTTATGAGCTTCTAAAATCCGTTCAAAACGCCAAACTTTTTGCCAAAATCACAAATCCTCCCGGTGGCCAAGCTGGTTTAAGGCGCGAGACTGTAATGGTATAAATTGTAATCTTGAGATCGGGCGTTCGACTCGCCCCCGGGAGATTTCTTTTTCTTTTTTCTGCACTACTGCCGTCTCTTTTTTTCATCGCTATTCTTGCACTTTTTCTTTCCTCACTTTTGGTAGACTGCCGTGCGTTACTCAGAGTGGGTGAAGAGAAGAGAGTATATAAACTTGTCAAAAAATACAAGTTTTGGAATGGAAAAAGAGGCTGTGGCATTTTGACGCCCAAATAAAACCATTCCACTATTAACATTCCTCAAATCCTTGCCGGATCATATATTTATTTGCACATGAAACTCCATCCGCCGAAGCTGATAAGGTTTGTCAAATCAGAGAGGGGTGAAAAATGCAAGCCAACAGAAACACGTCAAATGAACCATGCAGGGTGTGTTAACGGACGTTTTGTGAGAAAAAAAAATGAGCTGTAGGGGAATTGAACCCCTGGCACCTGCTAACAACTTGAATGGAAGGCAGATATGTTACCACTACACCAACAGCCCGCGCTGTGTGGACCTGTTAGAAGACAAACCCTAATGTCTTCGTAGCTGATTAGTCATCTGCCCGTCGTCGGAAGACTGGCGTCTTCCGACTGCCATCCGTCTCTCTGAGACGTTGATATCGCTTGTATGATGCGATCTTCGCATCATACTGTAACTTACGATGGCTCTCGCCATCGTTATATAAACCACAGTTATCTAGTATTGTAATATATCGATTCTTCACCCTGAAATCCGTGCTATTAGCTATGGACATTGCTCTACGACTTGTCGTAGACAAGTCGTCGGAATTGGCGTTCAACGGTTAGCATTACTAGGCCCGTCCGCTAACAGGACCCTGATGATTCATGTCCGTTAGTATGGGACAAATACGTCACGTGTCCAGATATTTCAATTGTGAAAATAATGTCGTTACAGGTGGTTTTTTGACGATTAAATCAGTCTTATATGTTTTTGTATTCTTGGAATACCCGCTGATGCGTTTATTAGTGTTGTAGCTCCTCTCTGTCGCTGTTGACACTGTTGTGATGTTTGATTTATCAGCAACATGCAAAGTTGCCAATTTGAAAGGATTGTCGTGTACTGCCGTAGTTACATAGAGTATACACAACCAATTTCAACCATTTTTTTGAGTACTGCTGCCTTTGTGAACCTCTTATGATCCCACAAGTCGCCGTAGATATATTCATTAGTCCACAGGTTCTAGTATAGGGTTCCTCGATGATACACATGACATTGACAGTATGTACGGTACTGGTTGAATGTCTCGACGCCGATACTCATATATTTAAAAAAAAACCATTATTAGACGCTCCCGAGATTAATACAAGGAGTAACTTACCTACGTACCGGCACTGTGAGTTATATGTCCGTTCATACTAGGAGGCAGAGACCCCCTTCGAGACTGCCTCATGCTTGACATATCTATTGGTACACATGGTATCACCCAAGCATCTAAGAATAGTTACAGTAACTTCTTTCAAAACACCAATGTCCACTTCAACACACCTTCTCATCAACGCTACTTGAAGACCATTCCCCACTACTTAAAATACCCCTGCCAACCCTTCCAACCCGTCTTAAATGGTGCTAAATTAGTGTGGTCGAAAAATAATATTACAACACCAAACAAAACACGCAAATTTGAACCAAAAATGACCCCAGTATCTTGTTTTCAGGGGAAATTCGAAAAAAAATTTCCAAAAATAAAGTGTGGACGAGACCGGGTTCGAACCGGTGACCTCAAGCATGCAAAGCCCACGCGCTACCACTGTGCTACACGCCCGCAACCTTAAAAGTCAAGAAAATTTGCCCTCGCGACAGAGTGCTGTGATTAGTCATCCGGCGAATTTTTGAGTAGCGATTTTGAGCGCTGTGAAGGGTGGAATCGATCAGATAGTTACTCAGAGTGTCTTAACACCCGGTGTAAATCCTATTCAACTCCTCATTTGATCACATCACCCCTATCGCAGCCAATATGGGATACGCTATTTGCACTGTATTGCGCTGTATCAACGGCGCACGTACAAATCAAATGACATGACGTGAGGGAATTGATTTTATAGATTATGCAAGATTTGAGGACGGGTCGAATGCGAGATTAAAACAGGGCAGATGACAGGTCGGATGCACAAAGCTCTCCTCTGCACAGCCATAACCTGACCGGTCACAAGTCGACCTATCATTTCCGAGCCATATCGTTTTAGCCTGAAATGTTTCAGCCGTTGAGATCTGAGTTCTTGGCTTGAGTTGGCGAATAGTGTTTGTTTTGCTCAGACATGTGAGGCAGTGATTGGGGTGTAATTTGTGGGTGTGTGGGGGGTGAGGGGATAACAGAATGGGTAATAGAGTAAGGTCATGTGATTGCAAAAGGTATGGTGAGCATTTTCGTGTACTTCTTCTCCCTAGGGACCATTCTTCAGGGAAATATTTGCACCTTCCTTTTTTGCACTTTTGAAATAAAGTGCGCATTTAGCTTTTTTATCAAAAGTGTAATTTTGGCCAAGTAAATAGTTGACCTATATGAACCTTTGTAAGTATTTGGGGTTGGGTTCGAGTTGGAGAGAAATGCAGGTGATAATAGTTATTGAATTTAGCGGAATTTTAGAATTCCTATGGCTGTTTTTTAAATCAAGCATTTCCCAAGCCGCAATACAAAGCCTTTGTTTAAATGCTGAGAACACCCCCAATATAAACCCCATAATATTCACAACAATCTCCTGATTCGCAGGTCCATTTCCATACCAAACACCCCCTCTTTCCATAAACCATTATTCCCCAAAAGTGCACATATACCACCCGGAAGCTCGTCTTGGCAAGTTCCGCAACATTAGCGTTTCCGCAGTTACCCTACCGCATTAAAGCCACGCATACACATGGGTATCACCACCACCACCACAGCTCTCTGCACACCTCCACTTTGCGGTAAGATGGACCAGATTCGAGACCAGCTGTCCAACGTCTCTTTGTACGACGTCAAGGCGTACGTGCGAAAGGCCCAGAATGCGGTGATGAATTTCACGCCCATTGAGGCCAAGGTTCGAGAGGCCACAAACAACGAGCCATGGGGTGCTTCTTCTACTGCCATGCAAGAGATTGCTGATGCGACCCACAACTACAACGAGTTCCATGACATTATGTCGATGATCTACCGACGGTTCACCGACAAGACTTCGGAGGAGTGGCGTCAGATTTACAAGGCGTTGCAGCTGCTGGACTATCTTGTCAAGCATGGTTCCGAGCGGGTCATTGACTATGCTCGATCTCATGTGGGCGTGATCCAGATGCTCAAAAACTTCCATTTCATTGACGCCAACGGCAAGGATCAGGGTATCAATGTACGAAACCGAGCCAAGGAGCTGAACGACCTGCTCAAGGACGTTGCTCGGATTCGAACCGAGCGAAAGAAGGCTCGGGCACAAAAAACAAAGACCAAGGGTTTTGGTGGCACCGGCAACAAGTACGGTGGATTCGGCAATGAGGCCGCCAACGCACACTCGGTGTCTCTGGGAGGAGGAGGAGGATCATCTCGATCGGGTCGATTCTCCACTTCCGGGTCGGCCGGGGGATACGGAGGATACGGAGGAGGACGAGTGTTTGGAGACGGAGGAGGATTTGACGGCTCCGAGTACGACGGACCCGGATACGGCAACAGTGCCGAGGCCAGCGGATCGGGCGAGTTCAACGATAACGACTCGTTTGAGGAGTACGACGCTGGAGGAGCTGGTGGAGATGCTGACGAGTATGAGTCTGCTCCTCCTCCTGTTCCTTCCAAGGCTGCCAAGTCCGATGATCCGTTTGGATTTGACGCTACTCCTGCTGCCTCTTCTTCTGCTCCTGCTACTGCTGCTGCTGCTGCTGCTGCTGCTGGAGACGACGATGACGAGTTTGACGACTTCCAGTCTGCCACCCCTGCGTCTACTGCCGCCACCACTGCTCCTCCTGCTGCCCCCAAGCCCGGACTCACCAACCTTGACGATCTGTTCAAGAACATTCCTTCCAACACTGGAAATGGCAACAGCAACGGCAACGGCAACGGCAACCTCATGGGCGGTAGCTCCTTCACTGCTGCTTCCACCACCTCGTCTGGACCTAACTACGCCGCCTTTTCGTCCTTCCAGAGCTCTTCGGGCCCCATGACCGCATCTACACCCTCTCTGGGAGGCAGCTCGACCCCCGCATCGGCCTCGGCCTCGTCCACCGGTCTGGCTGCTTCCAAGCCTGCTGCCAAGCCTGCTGGAGGAAACGACGCCTTCTCCAACCTGTGGAGCACGGCGTCCACGGGCGTCAACAAGGCCAAGAAGAACGAGCCCACATCCTCGTTGTCGTCCATGGCTAAAAAGTCCAACGAGGAGGCTCTCTGGGGCGCCCCTGCTTCGCCCTCTCCGTCCAACGTGGCCCCCACATCCACTCCTGCCGCTTCCAAGCCCGCAGAGACTGGAAACCTTTTGGATCTGTAATTGTCCAATGTAGACATATAGACCAGTAATGAATAATGATTTATGATTTGAGAGAGCACCAAACTACGCCGACTTATACTGCTATACACTGTACTTGTACACATACGAAGCACTTTGCAGTTGACATCAGCTTTTTCGGACTGATTCCGTGTCATACCTACCGGAAAGCCCTCCCCATAATGTTCCAATGCATACTTGTGAGCTTTACAGCACCACAGTGGTAAAAACATCGCACCCCATCATCAAATACTCACAACATGATAGACGACTCCCAACATGTGTAATCTCACCACAACAGATGGCCAGTCTGATGCTCAGGCCGTTAATCTTGTGTCGTGTGTCGTGTTGTGTGTCGTGTCGTATCGTATGTCACATGTCGTTCGTCATACTGGATCATTGTGCGTGTGCACATTCTGTCGTGTGTGTTAGTTATCATTATCCAAGGCCTTCATTTCCTCCAACCCTTTTGTCCTCTTAAAAGCGGCATTGTCGCGCACACTTAGATCGCAAATTCGGAGTTTGTATGGTTCGATTGTGGCAATCTGATCCTCTTCAGAGGATACTAACAACGGCACACAGCATAACGCAGAGAGGCTGATGTGGGATTACCGATCATGCAATGAATCAAAATCAGGTATGCCACGCTCGAGCAACGAGAGTCGCCAATCATGGACAGAGAAGTGGCACCAACATGCCCCCTATCCATTCAAGAACGACACCCCCCATCCAAACTCCACTAGAATTCAAACTAACACACACCGAGTAATACTCATCTTTTGTTGTAGAGCATAGCTCTGGACGACAGGACAGCAGAGTCCAGCGTCAACGTCACCAGGCGAAGAGGTGGTAGTGTAGGCACCAGGCGTAGAGGTGCTCTTGAGAGTAGATGGCATTATGGGGTATCTGTGTTAGTTGAGAACTGGACAAAGTGGATGTGGGAATGACACAAATGTGGGAATGACACAAACAAAAGTACTCACTTTCGACGACGGAAACCGTAGGAGAGCACAGTGGAGGAAGGGAAGCCTGTAGGTAAGGTGGTATCCTGGTGTGGTGGCTTGGTATCTTAGCGTGGTGGCTTGGTATCTTGGCGTGGTGCTTGGTATCTTGGCGTGGTGCTTGTCTTGGTGCTTGGCGATTGGTTCTTGAAGTGATGGTGAAGAAGAGAGGAAACGGGAAGACGACCTCAATATATAGACAAGGAGTTGCTTCTGTGTAACCAATAACCCCGCACGGTTAATCCATTTAAGGTGAACCCTAAAAATAGAACATAATTAAGGTGGACTCGAAAATAGTGGACTGCATAACGCTGCATGTTGATGAACTAGCACGCATGATGTTTTGTGCAGTGCTATGAGTACGGTACGACACATGAAGTAAGATGTGTGCATCATCTCCTGTATGTGAAAATACCCTCATTAAGAAATGATATAGGCAACTTCTGGATATCTTGCACCCGCTTAACTACATTTTAACATTGCTCGTATTCGTATCTATTGAACCTTATCATGATGTTAAACACTGGTAAAATACGGCTCTACAAGTACCATCTCATACATATCACACAATTAAATATATACCAACCTCTATACGGTACTAGGCCATGGAGCAATGTTCGGAGCACCATTCGCTCATGGAACTCTTGAGTAAGTTCGCTCTTGTACTTACTTCTGAGGAGCATCCAAAGGATTAATAATAGCACCAGGCTTGACAATAACCCTAGGCTTGATCAACTTCTGATGAGTAGCCTCGGTAGTCCACTGCTGGCCCATGGGCATCTTGAGGTACGCCTCGTACTGCTCAATAGACTCGAAGGGATAAGGCACCGTCTTGACCTGGTACTTGTCCGACTTCTTGTCCGACTTTTCAGAAATGATGACATTCTTGAGGTTTCGATCCTGTCGCTTGTCCACGGCCACACCCTGGATTTTCTTGACAAACCGTTTCTTGGGCGCCTTCATTCCTTCTCCTCCCCATCCTCCCCATCCAGGCAGAGTCATGTCGATTTCCTGATCTCCCTCGTCGGCAATTCGCTGTCGCTTTTCAGCCAGGAACTCTTCCTCCACAATATCGTCTCCAGCAAACGCCCGCTTGATCATATCCTGCTTGAAGGAGATTCCCTTGTCCACGTCGATTTCAGGAGTCGCCAGATCCAGAGTTTCGGACGTGTTGATCAACACATTGTCCTGCTTTCGGCTCTTCTTGCTCTTGGCACTCTCGTGAACTCGGTTCTGATGCTTGGCCACCTTGTGAGCAAGTCGGTCTCGAGCAGAAGCCTCGGCCTCCATCACGGGCTTGACCTTGTTGCTTTTGTGAATGTTGGTTTCTGTGAACCAGGGGTTGGAGGCGTCATCAGAGTCCGAATCGTCTCCTCCTTCCTCGTCCTCCTTGCCCTGCTTGACAACAACATCTGTGGTGTTATCATCTGCTCCCTGCTCGTTGTCATCCTCCTCATCATCAGACTGGAGATCGGCCTTTCGCTCAGTATCAATCTTGACGGCAAGAACGTCGGCAATGGATCGCTTGGTGCCAGGAGCGTACTTTCGTCGACCCTGGTTGAGAATCTCGTTGGCAGTATCAACTCGTCCAGAATCCTCGTCGTCGCTCTGCCCAAGCTCCCAGTTGGCCTTGGCTCGGTCCAGCTCCTTGATTCGCTGCTGGTTTTCGCTCTGCTGACGAGCCTCGGCTTCCCGCATGAACTTCATACCAAGCAGACCCTTACCCAGATCGGCTCCCTCAGCAGGCTCATCAGGATCAATCAAGCGGTCTCTGTTATCAGACAGAAACTGGTCATCCCCAAAATGACCGTCAACCTCGTCTTCATTGTCATTGTCGTCTCGAGCAGTCATCTTCTTTCGAAGACTCTCACCTCGTCGAAGCATCTCCTCCATTTCTCCTCGAGTCTCGGCGTCCTTGGTCAGACCCTGAGAAACCATTCGCTTGGCCCACTTGCCCTGGTTCTTGTGCTTGAGCGACATACGCTCCTGGGCTCGCTTGGCATCATGGTCCTCCTGATCACTCTCCTCGTCCGACTCCATGGCGTCTCGCAGTCGCTCTCGCTCTCGCTTGTGGATCTTTCGGTACGTCTTGGACTTGATTTTCTTGATTCGACGCGCCTTTTGTTCCTCTCGGAACATGAGTTCTCGCATTCGACGCAGCTCGTTTCGTCGTGCAGCAAGCTCCTCCATGGACATGTTTTTGGTGGCCAGATTCTCAAACTTGGCTGCCTGCGACTCGTCAGCAAGCGCCGACGTTTTAAGAATACCGGCGATCTTCTGCTCAAGAGCCGTCTCGGGGGCCAGGGCAGAAATACCAGAGTTGGGCGTCTGCTTGGCCTCCTCATCTGAATCATAGACAGGAAGACGAGGGAACACAAGATGCTCTGCGTCCTCATCTTGAGCCAGAAGATCGTCAAACTTGGTCAACTCCTCTCGAGTCAGCTCCAAGGCAGCCTTACGCTCCACCTTATCCTGAAGACGTTTGCTGAGAGGAACAGCAACATGCTGGGGCTTGTTTTTGGACTTGCCGTTGCCCAGAAGAGATAGAGAAGCGACAGACTTCTTGTCAACACCAGAAGTCAGGTCCGAAAGAGACAACTTTCCGTCATTGTTCTTCTTCGACACCGTCACGCCAAACTCGTTTTCCTCCTGGTTGTTGTTTTCGAACCGTCGTCGGCGCTCGTACTCGGCATCTTCGTCGTTCTCGTACATGTTGGAAATGAGCGATCGGAGCTTGTCTGCTTTTTCTTCGTCAAACTCGGTATCAACGTCGGAGAACATGGATCCATCGGAGTCGGAGTCGTCGGAGTCGTCGGAGTCGTCGGAGTCGTCCTCATCATCCTCGTCATCATCAGAAGCAATCTCCTGTCCATCGGAAACATCCTCCTCGTCTCCCTCCTCATCATCACCCTCCTCAGACTCGTCATCTCCATCTTCATCCTCCTCCTGAAGATTGAAGGACGTCAGCTTCTTGGACTTGGTCTTGTCAGCGCTGTCCTTCTCCTTGATCTCGCCATTCTTCTTGAGCAAGTTGGCCTGCTGACGATCATCCAGATCCCAAGCCTCAGACAGAGACATGAACTCGCTCTCGTCCTCATCAGAGTCCAAATCAGACTCCTCTCCAAGAGCCTCAGCCTTGGCCTTGGACTTGGCCTTGGCCTTGGCCTTGACTCCAAACGAGTCCAGAATGTCGACGCCACCGTCGTCAGACCCAAACGCCTCATCAGAGTCGATTTCCGAATCGTCATCCTCCTCGTCCTCATCTCCAGGCTGGTACTCCTTTCGCGTTCCATCCTTGTTGAAACGCACAATACCGTCGTCGTGAACGTCGTCAATGTCGTGGTCCTCCGAATCGTCCGAGTACTCCTCGCCCTGCTTCCGACCTCTCTTACGCTCCTCAGCCTCGGCGATTTCGAAGGCGTTCAAAAGAGCATGCTTGCCTCGACTCTTGGGCAACGGCTTGCTGGGGTCCGTTTCGTTTTTGTACGACTGTGCTCGCTTGGACGAAAACACTTGTCCGGCAGAAGCCGTTCGTCCGGACCGACTGCTTTTGCTTCGTTTTCCCATGTGTGTGTGTGTGTGTGTGTGTGTGTGTGGTGCTTGTCGTAGTGTAGTCCCTTTTGCCTCTTCAAAATCTCATCAATATTTTTTTAAACTTTTCCCAAACTTTGTCAAACTTTATGCATCTTTTTTCTCACCGCAGAAATCACAAACTGCCATTGATAGAAACGGTACGGGAAATATAATGATATTGACGGAGTCGCCGTCGCTCGCTTATAAGATATATCCGGTCTCTATTTCTGGAACTATGCTGTAAAAAAAGTTATCAACACCTTGTCGGAACCTTAATACGATTAAGGTTTGTTCCCGAAAATTAACAAAAACCTAACAAAATTCAAAACTTTACTTAGATACATGAAACACAAGGTCTTGTTTAGCTCTCATCTTTATTTCTGTTTATCAATCGCCATCTAAAGAACGTCTATAACTACTCGTCGTAGACAATCTCCTTCTCCCAAGAATCGTCATACTCCTCCTTCTTGTCATCCTCAATCTCCAGACCCCCGGGCAGCTTGGCGTACATTTCCTCGATGTGCTGAACCACCTCAGGGTCAGCAGACGCCTCTCCAAACTGCTTGGTCTGCTTCTCGTACAGCTTTGAGGCTCGCTGGAACGCCACAGCAGCTTGTCCAGCGTGTGTGAGATCCTCCTGGTTCTGTTCCCACACTGTGAACGAAGCCAGACCGGCCAGGTAGAACCCCTCAATCTCCTCGTCGTTGAGATCGTGGATTCGAGCAGCCGCCTCCAGGGCCTGCTCCAGCATGCCCATCTCAATGAGCATCTTGGTGAGCTGCATGATGGAGGGCAAAGAAGGGTCCTGTTCCTGGGCGAAAATGTCCCATGCCTTGGCCAGGGCTTCCTTGGCCTCGTCGTTCTTCTGCTGGCTGATCCGCACGCTGGCAAGCACAGCCCAGCTCTCGGCGTGCTGGTCGTCCGTCTTGATGGCCTCCTCCATGAGCTGCACACACTGCGACTCAGCCTCGTCCTCCATGCACAGGTCCGTCATCCAGATCTCGACGATTCCACACAGCGTTTCGCACAGCTTGCGTTTCTTGTATGCGAGTGCCACCGTGGTCTTTTGCGCGTCATGGTCCAGAGACTGGGAAGCCAGCAGCTTCTCGTCCTCGCCAATGTCCTGCTTGAGCCCCTCAATGCCCTTGGTGTACCATTCAATGCCCTGGCGGCCTCCCACCAGCTGGCCGAGCCACAAAAACTTTTCGTAGCCGCCCAGAGATCCGTCTGGGTCTGCGTCAGAAGCCAGCTTGATGTGATTGTAGGCCTGCTCGGGCTCTCCGATTTCCAACAGAGCTTCTCCTAGTAATTGCCGGGCCAGAAGATCGTCTGGGGTTGCTGTCAGGTGTTTTTGCAGCTTTTCGATCGCCATATGAGGCTGGCTCGTGGTCATGTACTCCTGGATTTGTCGGTAGTCCATTGTGTTTGTGTGGTTTGTAGATGTTGAGACGGACATGTTTCTACACATGCATGTTGTATAATTTTTTAGAGTTAGCGTTTGTACGAGGTGACGATAGGCGAATAGTGGGGGGTGTAAATATAGGTGGTGGGGAGGAGATGGGGGGACGAGGAGTTTATGTGTTGGTTTGTAATTGTCGAATTATGAGAGGGGCCTTTGTTCGGGTTATTTGGGGGCTTTTCTGACGATTTTAGACACCCCCTTGTTTTCTTGTACAATCTAACTTGAGTGTGTATGAGTGTGTGTGGTAAGCTGTTGTAAACGACACTCAATGGACGAGTTTTCAGCTAGATAAATGCATATTCATCCAAATGACGCAACAAAGACCCCCAAATACATTCCTTTTCACTCCCGTTTCTCTGTTAAATACTAATAGTTAAACCGGTCCACCCCAGAATCGAACCAACACCCTCCAAATCTAAACTCCTAAGCTGGAGATGCAAGTCTGAAAAGCGATCGTTCCAGATCACTATACCACTATCATACACACACACACACACACACCATAAAAAACATGGATCCCCTGGAAGAACAGCAACAGGAACTCGAGGTTCTGCAGAGCATCTACCCCGAGGAAATCACCATCCTCGATCCAAGCACATACACCATCGACATTGGTTTGGACGTGCAACCCAAGGGCCAGTGTGTCGAGCTGCATGTCAAATACCCCAAGGACTACCCCGAAGTGGTTCCCGTGATCCGGATCGTGCGGGGACAGGCCGCCGAGGACGAGGAGGACTCGGACGAGGAAGAAGTGGCGGAGACTCTGGACTACGAGGGAGAGCCCGTTTTTCTCGAGGCTGAAGACTACACAGAACTGACTGCCAAAATGCAAGAGGTGGCGGAGGAGAACGTGGGCATGGCGTCCGTGTTTGCGATTGCGTCGTCGCTCAAGGACGAGGCCGAGGAGTTGCACGCGTCCAAGGTGCGAGCGAACGAACAAAAGCTGGAGCAGGCCCGAAAGGAGGTGGAGGACGAGGAACAAAAGAAGTTTGTCGGCACTCCTGTCACTCCAGAGTCGTTTGCCGAGTGGCGCAAGGGGTTCCGAGCCGAGATGGGGCTGGACGATATCGAGGCGGAAAAAATCAAGGCCCGAGCTGGAAAGATGACCGGCAAGGAAATCTTTGAAAAGGGTCTTGGAGGCGAGGAAGAGGAGGAGGACATGGCCGGCTTGGCCCTGGAGTAATACATTTTTTTATTTGCCATTCCGTGGCTTGTAGCGATATCGGTGATATGGATGGTTTGTAATAGTTGGTAACGGAGGGCTCGGAAATTACGCAAACTGGACTTGACCTCCCCCCCACCAGTATAACGACAGCCAAGCGCAATTTCATTTTGACAGCTTCGAATCGAACCCAGAGGTTTTCGACGAGAAAAACGATGGTCTCTAAACAGCAGACGATTTGAAACATGTTTTGAAAAAGAGACGCTGGAGAAAGAAACAATACAAAAACTGATGATGGCGTATCTGACTGCTGGCTGACGAGTAGCTGAAACCCGTTGCAAAATGGGCTAGAAAGAGATACGTCTCTGGGTCACGGCTCAACCGACCAAAAACGCACACACACACACACACACACACACTGGGCTATAAAAATGTGGAGGCCCCTGCCACAGTAGTTGATAATAATACACATGCTGTGGACTCGAATCAGCGACATGCCCCTAATGACGGCCTTCTGCCTCGACACAAGAGTTCGAACAGCCTCTAGCGCCTTCTTCTCTTGAGAAGAACATCGAACTCCAGACACTTTAAAAACACACTCACTACAGCCCTATTCAATTGCTGCTCGGTCTGCTTGGCTAGATGAACATGCTGCCGAAACCAGATTGATTGATACCAGACTAACCACTAGACCCGTCCTGTATGCCAGCAACGCTCCTG
Source organism: Yarrowia hollandica (assembly GCA_900519065.1). Taxonomy (NCBI): domain Eukaryota; kingdom Fungi; phylum Ascomycota; class Dipodascomycetes; order Dipodascales; genus Yarrowia; species Yarrowia hollandica. The sequence continues at coordinate 1,751,891 of ULGV01000004.1, read as the reverse complement.
GACATCCAATAACAATACCACCAACTCGACCCAGTTAAGCATGAGTGAACTGCCTGTCTCTACACAAGATCCCTGACGTTGAAAGAACAAAGGCCAAGATACTGGTCCACCATCGACGAGATTAACAGAGAGACGCAAAGACCTCGCAACCGAATCCGAACAAGCAACCCTTGGAGACAGTTCTCTAAATTATACCGGCTGTATCCCAACTTAGCCATCACCAGCAAAACAAAACACAATAATGAGCCTCGGCCAAGATCTCTTCAAGCATCTGCCTGCCTCCACTTCAATCATGTACAAGACTACCTCGAAGTCCGGACACGGCAAATTCCACCAAGTCTGGACACGGCAAAACTTGCACTTCCACTGTGTACAAGACCACTACTTACACCAAGTTTGGTGATTCGAAGCCTACTACCACTGTTTACAGGACCACCAATTCCGCAGAGGCTTATAAGGCTTCCACTTCCACTGTTTACAAGCCCTCCGCTGTGACATTCACCCAGTCTGCTGATCCTGCCATGGCTTCTACTACCACGGTGAACAAGAACCTGCCGTCTTGTACCTTGATCGAGACTACCACGACCACCAAGGTCGGAGATGCCGTGTACAAAACGGCCACCACTACCTACACCCAGCCTGCTGATCCTGCTGTCGCCTCTACGACCACAGTGTGCAAGCCCCTAACTGCCACCACTATTTACCAGTGCAACCCTGATGATGGCTCTGGAGGAGGTGACGGATCTGGGGGAGATCGTGGTTCCGCTGGTGTTTCGATGGTGATCCGATAGTGTTCCGATGGTGATCCGATGGAGGAAAGAACGGCGGAGGAAGCGACGATAACGGTGGGAAGCACGATGATGTGATTGGCAAGGATAATGCCAAGGGGGAGGAACGACAAGAAGAAGCGATCTGTCCACGGATGTGTTCAAGGAATCCCTGACCCTCTGGTTGGCCGAATTCTCCGACGTTCTCTTACGCAGTTTCGACATCCACCTTTAGTAGATTCTCGCTAGATCTTGGCCCTGCCCAACGTTTCCCAACCCTCAATATAAATTAATCTTTGTTCTCACAAACAGCTGTAAGACAGATGGTGCACCTGACATTCACAATAAACGGGTCGATTGGGTCCACTAGGTGCACAAACGGCAGTGATGGTGTGGTAGGGTGATGGTATCTGGGGGGAGAACGTGGTATGAATGGAGGATGAGTTGTGACCGGGCTTCATATCACTGTACTGGGTGTGTTGTTGGCTCTATGCCACGACTGTGTGGGTCACAATCTGTGTGGGTCGCAATCTGTTTGTGCAACAAGAGGCGGTCGAAGGGCGAATCAGTGCCACGGTGTCAAACTTCGTCAGTAACCGGTCAATTGGCATCTGACTGGGATATTTTTGTGAGTTGAGTAAGAGGAGAAGAAAGACCAAGAGTAACAGGACATATAGGGTGGTTTGTAGTCCAAACCTTAAACCGGTCACTGGCGCCGATAATGTAGCTTAGAGGCTGATTGATAAAAATTACCAAATGGTGAATACTTGTACAGGTAGTAAGGAGACCAGTGATTGATGGAAAGAAAAACGGAGTGTCTGTTACTTGTTGGAAATGGGGCACAAACAGCCAGTGCTCGAGATACACTGAATAGAACAGGAACACCGCTTATACGACACAGTAACCAAGCACAAACTGCTGTTTTCTACAGTGACGCGCTCAATGGTTCTGCCAAGATAGGAGTAGTTAGTTTCCTTGAAGGAAAACAAAAAGAGGGTCTGTTGAGAGGGAGAGGGGTGAAGACTCCAAATCAAACACCATCGTACTTGGTGGTACCGTAGTTTGGACGGTGACGATGAGAAGTAAAACCGAAGACAACAGTCACGCCAACATGTCTCTATTATCATTCGCTTATCGGTATCTACGACATTGACTTATCGACCTTTTTTTTATTCTACTTTTTACTTCAAGGGAAATGGTTTTTTTTTTTGATTTTTTTAATTTTTTTAATTTTTTTTAATTTTTTTAATTTTTTTTAATTTTTTTATATTTTTTTCATCCACGTCTTGGTATTTGTATCAGGTCGACAGGTAGACACTGCCGTATCGTATCGTATGGTCCACGGCTTGTGCTTCTCCCCGCCCGCCCGCTCCCCCTCTCATAAACCTAAACCCGCCAGTTCGATTCCCAACCTGACGCATTTTAAAGTTCATTTTATTAAAAGCAGCCAAACGGCCCACCAACCCAACCCACGCTGGCGCCATAGATACGCTATCGGAGCCCGTGCCAGTGAGCGCAAGGGACGTGTTTTCTTTTTTTCGGTTGACAGGTCGGGCGACACATGCATCACGTGACATGCCACATCTGACTAAGAGTCCGTCATGTCTTCGTACATTCCGCATGCACTCGGACCGCTCGGAACAAGGCGCGTGGAAAAACGATAAAAACGGTTGTACAGTATACTGCGCTTTTAAGCTTTGTCTAAAAAAGGTACCAAAACTGTTTCTCTACTTTTGAGGCGTGAAATGGTGAGGTTCCGTTCTAAACTAGCCGGGCAGTAAGGCGAGTGTTAGTAGGGGTTTAAAAAAGTGTCAAGCAGGTAATGAATCACTCATGCTGGGCCGAGAGCCGTCAAAAATCTACCACGTTTTCTCCTCTCTATCAACACTCACTCAACACCCTCTCAGATGATGATCTCTCCTGTTAACCCCGTCTATACCGTCTATACGTTGAAGATGGGTCTCGAGTGCATGACCTATGTTAGCGTAATTTAGAATAAAGTGTAAAGCCATGAGCGCAAAAAAAAGAAACGAAGAAAAAGAAAAAAAAACAGAGCCCAAGCGGCAAGAACAGTGAGCGAAAAAAAATAAGACAAAAAAAAACGGATGGCTTTAAAATTGGGAAGGCGCTAAAAAGAAGAGGGGGTTGTAAAAGTGTGAAAAAAACAAGTGCTCGCCATTGAGGGAAAAGGAGCAACCAAAGAGCTCGAAACAGGCCCCCCCGGACCACGTCAACAACCGCGCAGCCCCGGTCGCCCTCTCCAACGTCTCCCACATAGAGTTTGCCGGTCGCTTGAACTATTGTGGAATGCGCAGTATCGGCGAACAAGGGTGTGGCTGGTTTGAGGCTTTGGGTTGTGGATGTGGGTTGTGGATGTGGCAGCGGCGTGTGAAAAATGGACAACGGTGTCAAATGGCGTAAAACGGTGTCAGACGGTGCTAGCCGCGACTTGCTGGAAACGGAAAGACCTTTTTTTCTTCTCGGCCACTGCCAACGCGACTCTGGCGTGCTCTTTCCATGATTGCTACAGATGCGGATCCAAACCAGCGCTGTGGTTCTGGTTTTGTTTTTTTCACGAGGCTGGAGCCACACGGCTGGTTTAGAATAACGGGGCCTTGGCCTAGGCTCTTGGCTCTCTTGGACTTTGGGAAAATATATATAATTATGTGAAAAACATCGCCCAAACCAGCCTTTTATTAATAATAAAACTACAGTGCGAGCACACCCCGTATCGTACTGTACCGCACGAAAGGCAAAAGCTGGTGGGTGCTGGACGACCATGACGATAATTGTGCGCACATCTTGGAGTGTTACTGCTTGAGGGTGTGAGTGGAAAAATAGATGAAAAAAAAAAAAAAATAGAAAAAAAATAGAAAAAAAATAGAAAAAAAATGAAAAAAAAAAGAAACGAAAACGAAGATCTCCGGTGCAACCGAACGCAAACACGGGTGCACCAGGAATGCCCTTTAACGCCTTTTTGTGTTCTACAGTGGTTCTACCCGTACTCTACTTTTACCGCACAAGTGGGGATCAGATTAACATGATGGCGCACACACTCTGAAGAAAAGAGAAGAGAGACAGGCAAAAGTCTGGTTCTGGAGAGTCCCATGAAAACAGTAAAACAGGCACATTTCGGGGAAAAAAACAATCCCCATATATACAACGAAAGCGGCTCAACACGCCCACATGCTCATCTCGTCCGCTCGACCCCAGCAACAAGACGTTGCCACAGAGAAATGGATTCTTGCTGTCCATTCCGATGAGTTTTGCAAATGTTAAGTTCAGGAGGCATGTCTAACACGTGGGGAGCTGTAACTTTTGCTGTGGGTCCCATTTCCGCCCAGAAAAAAGCCCTGTAGCCTCGGAACCCCGCCGTGACCCGTCTCCAGGAGCAACCGCGCTCCCAGCTCCTCTCCAACCCAAGTTATGGACGTTGCCGGGAATGCAGACGAAGGCTATTATCTTGGAGCTTTAAGCTTTTGACCAGCCAAAGTCTAAATCCGCTTTCTGCTCTAGGTGCAACTCTCTGACGCATTTCACACCCTCACAACCTGGTGAGCCCTAAAAAACGAGACGGAGAAACAGAGGCGCCTCGCACTTTCACACACCGCCCTCTAGCAGTCGACACAGACAGCGATAGACGACTTTGGAAGCAACTTTTGCACAGACAGATAGTGCTACGGCCTAGAGACGTTACCACAGGCTAAGGATATCGCTACAAGCTACCGGTACTACAACTGGAACTCGACATTCTACGCCACAAAGACAAGAGCTCGACACAAGGAGAATCAACAACTAACTACGAGCACTTCACCCACACATACACCCACGACAAGTGCCATGTCACAGCAACACGGCAAGTTCCAGGAGGACGCAATCACCAACGCGGTCAATGCATACACAGAACACCAGCAACTGGTCCAACGAATATGCTCGGTGGTGGCGTCGTGCGTGTCCATTGTCTTTGGCCTGTTTGCATTCTATTTATTCATCAACATGCGCAAAAAGGTCTTTCGGCACCACCTGATTTTCCTGCTGCTGACGTTTGATTTCGGCAAGGCCGTGGTGCTGCTGTGGTACCCCGTGCGGGTGCTGCAGGTCAAGAGCTCCTACAACAATGTCAACTTTTGCGAAATCGTCGGCTACTTCACCTGCTGCTTCATCGAGGGAGCAGATCTGGCCGTTCTGGCCCTGGCCCTACAAACGGGCGTCGTCGTCTACAAAAAAGATACAGGCGCAATGGGAGGCCTGTATCCGTGGCGAAAGTACGTCTACGGCATCGTAGTGTGCGTTCCCATCCTGCTGGCGTCGCTGGCATTTATCGACAGAGGCAGAACCGCCTACGTACCCATGGTCACCTGGTGCTACCTGCCGGCCAAGCCCTACTGGTACCGTCTGGTGCTGTCCTGGGTGCCGCGGTACTGCATCCTCATCACCATTATCACCATCTACGTGTCCATCTACATCCACGTCAAGCGCGAGTACGACACGGCGATCCGCAACTTCCAGGCGTCCCAGAGCTACATTTCAAAGACGGAGGACAACAGCGTTTCTGCGCGGTTCAGAAGGTTTGGCAAAAAGTGCGTGTCCGCCATCTCGTACCTGCCCGGTCTGGGCTTTCTGGATACGCAAAAGTTTGACACCGACGAGCTCATTCAACAGCAACTTGTTGGAGGCGGCCAGACGCAATTATCGCCCCAAGAATTTGCCATCCAGGAGTTTCAAATGGACCAACTGAGACAGTTTAAGGACCGACGGACGGCGATTGAACGACAGGTGCGGACCATCTTCGTGTATCCTGTTGCCTACGTCTTTCTGTGGATTGCTCCCTTTGCCCTCCAGGCTCTGCAGTTCCACTACGTGTTCCACCACGGAACCGTCTTCTGGATCGCCGCCGTGGCGTCCTTCATGCAGCCGTTCAACCTGACGGTGGACACGGTGGCCTTTTGCATCCAGGAAAAGCCGTGGCGCAACTCGGAGGAGCGCGTTTTCACCACCCGAAACGCCTACCGCATCAAACGGTGGTTGTGCATGTGCAACCCCTTCGTTTCCACGCCGGGTAAGCTGGCGCCGCGAAGTGTGGTGGGCGCACGAGTCGCCACCGTCGACGAGGTGGTGTCTCGAGATGACCATCCTTCCGAGGTGACGGCCTCTAGCACATCCACCACCCCCCACGCGGGCACACAGCGACACAAGGCGTCGTTTGAGTCGTTTGACGACAAGAACAATGGCATTTCTACCGCAGACAAGACGGCGGATACGCTGACGGAAACGGACGTGGAGAAGCAGCAGAATCCGTTTGAAATGATGCATAGCCGGGTGGAGACGGACGGAGAGAGCGACGGAGAGATGGATTTGATGGAGTTTTTGCGCTGAGCGCACTTGAGCAGTACGGTACCGTGCGGTACCTACAGTATAGTTGAGTGAACACACATACACAGGACATTTGGGCAGGCTGGACACATGGACCGCCTGTTCCCGTTCACCACTCCAGGTACTGACAAGCAACGCCACCACCACGATATAATGCATGTACAAGTAATTTATTAATTTATTGGGATAGTTTGGACCCCACGCTGTTAGTGGCGAGCTAATGGATCTAATGTATCTGTAGATGATCTTTTGCGGCTAGCCATGGGCTAATGGCGAGTAGTGGGAGAGTAGTGGATGTTAGTCTCGTGGAACATGTTAGTGCATTATCTACATGACCTAATCGTGTTTCTCGAAAAGTGGTACTTTTTGATACATGTGCGGTATCGTACTGCTCATATGCACAAGGTATCGTCATGATGTCGATGGCTACGACATGTATTGCATTGTCATCTTGTACACTGCAACTGACGCCGCTTGTTCTAATAATGCAATAAATATATACTAAAATGTCGTTCAGGTGTGTACTGTACGGTACCAGTAGAGAACCAGTACAGTCTGACGTTGCTACTGTCCATAAGTGTTTATCGGCAAGACTTCGCTACGCCCCGTCCTGCTACGCTCCGTCTTGCTCATCATTGCTCACCAAATGAAGAGAATACCCCTGAGCAAAATCCTCCCCAATCAACCCCTCGGGGACCGCATAAACCCTCAAACCTGCCTCCAACAAGGCGGTCATAAACGTTTCGAAGATGTCCGACAATCGCAACTGCTGAGCAACCATAATCACCGTTTCAGGACCACTCACCAGCTTGAGAGTCTCCACAAACGGATCAATCAGATACTCGTTGTAGATTGTATCACAGGCAATGACGAGATCCGGATACTCATTCTCAAACACATCCTGCTTAACCTCCTGCCACGACTCCTCAGGCGCCTCCCAGTCCAGTTCCATGCATTCAAGTCTGTACTTGGCCTTGTTGGTCTCTCCTCCAGCTACTGTAGATGACTTGTAATGCGACAAGTTGGCCTCAATGTTTTTTCGCGTCAATCTGAGCAAATGGGCTTGATCAGTGGCAACATACGTCTTTACCAACGGCGCAAAAACACACGCCAAAAGCCCTGTAGCTCCACACCCCAACTCCAAGACAGAAGAGGTGTTTCCAGGTCCAAAAAGTTTTGGAACGCACGCCAATTGAGCCGCCGTAGGCGTGTCATATGCGTATGAACTTCCTTTTCTCTTCTTGGCCTTGAAAACCTCTTTTTTACCAACACTGGATAACACCCAAGATGCGTAAATGGGCGAAACCTTCCACAAAACAGCCCCCGTAGTACTAGCCGCGGAAGAATTCAAAATGGCCGTGGATTGATGCAAATCAATCTCAGTGCCGGACGCGTCGTGCGAAAAGGTCACGTGATCACTAGTTGAGTTGACGAACCCCAAGGACTGGGCATTTGCCGATCGACGGGTGTGTGACGAGAACAACTCGTACACGTGATCGGAAATGTTGTCTTGGGTGATTTCTTCGGTTCGGATCAAATCCTCCTTGAGCATGACCTGATGCGGGGTATCTTGTGTATCTCCTGTATGCCCAGGCGGCGTTTGAGGCATCATGACGGCTATATATGGGAAGGGGGACGACGTTAGACGTGCTGCTGTGGATTAGTTTGGCGTCAATAAGTTAGGCGATACTTTATTTTTGACTTTTGGTGAATTACTCACCTAGGAAAATGGTGAAGGAAATGTGGTGGAGGAAAAGGAGCTGCTCCGTTGGATTCTTGAGATCCAGAGCTATCGATCAATTCCATAACTGAACATTTTGGAGAACAATTTGACTATGAAAAACGATGGTCATTTAGACCAACAATTTTCAAGGGATTTTAAGCTTTTGACGAGAGTCGTGTTTTCTGGGGGGAGGTGACAATAAAACAGTATCAGACACGCTTTTTAGCGGGGATTTTGATACCATTGGAATCACCAAAATGAGGGCTTTCCAAAAACATCCTTTAATAACCAACATAACCCCTCACCTATCTTCTTGAAACACAGCATGGATTAGCTGGGTTCCACTCATGCATGCGTCCCCAACGGTATGTAACCTTGTGTGTGGAATTTCTGGATGGTCAGCCGAAAAATGTGGATTTTGAAGTGTCCGGGACGGGCGTTTCGGTCACGTGACATTACTATAAGCTGTTGATAAATTAATTAGCCCCCCCCC
>ULGV01000004.1:1683720-1741996 GCA_900519065.1 Yarrowia hollandica | reverse complement strand
CCCCCCCCCCCCCCCCCCCCCCTCACTGCTATGTTTATCACGTGACTTGTTTGAGATCTCGTTCTTGAGATGAGGGTCTCGGAGATGCGACGAGCCCACGTGCATGAGGTAAATATGTTTTGTGGACAGGCCAATCGGGTGAGGAAGATTGGATCGGGTAGGGGCCAAGTGTGAAGCAGGTGTGAAGTGGGAGTGTAAACTCATACCGGCGCCGTACTTTTATCGTTTTGGAGTTGTGTACAGGAAAATGTACACGTAAGGGGGAGGGGGGGTTTGGAGGTGAATTGGGTCAAAGGAAGTCGGTACTGGTACTTGTATTCTGTTGGAGGGGAAGAGGACCGTGGTGGGTAATGTTACTGTGGGTGTGCTTTTCGGCGGGCTGTGTATGAGTGGTAACATTTCGGGCTGTGATAGTTGGAGCAAGCCGTTGTAACGAATAAACGTAAGGGTAAGTTTAGTTGCTGTTTAGTTGACATGAGGGTGAGGGTCAGTTGAAGCAGTAGGATCACTATAACCACGGTGGATGTCTCAATCCACTGCAGATGTTCAATTGGTGTGGTCCATTTGTACTCCTTGATCTCACCACATGCTCAGTGTTGTTTGTTTAAGGGTGATGGACAGCGGAGAGAACTCATCCTTATAGACTCGTCCAGTGTCTCTTTTTCGTCTTCAACTAAAGTGAGTGTTACAATTCCATCTTTACAACCAGCAGTGTGATAATTTCGTCTTTAAGAGTTGTCTCTTTTTCATCTTTACGAACATGGGTGTGTCAATTACGTCTTTACGAGTGTCACTTTTTCTCTTCAAGAGCAGCTATTGTGATAAATACATCTTTAATGCTCAACCTCTCACCACACTCATACTCGCTCGCATATCATGTTATCGTTATTTTATATATACTACGCGCACTCGTTGCTGGCTCATCCAGCACTGCTTCGCAACACTGGAAGCCAGACTCGCGCACTAAGATGTCGTAGGGCTGTCTAGATAAGATCCTTCTTCAACAGAGTCTCGGCAATCAGAATACCGGATCCAGCAGCACCAATGACAGTGTTGTGGGAGAGAACGGTGAACTTGAAGTCCAGAACAGCGTCCTCTCGAACACGGCCAACAGAGGCAGCGTATCCGTTGTCTCGGTTTCGGTCCAGACGGGGCTGGGGTCGGTCGGGCTGCTCAAGCAGGTGGATGGCCTTCTTGGGGGCAGAGGGACATCCGAGCTTCTGGGGCTCAGACACATAGTCGGCAAGGGCCTTCTTGACCTCGTCGACAGAGGGCTTCTTGTCGCTCTTGAAAGAGAAGGCAACACACTCAGTGTGTCCATCGATAACAGCCACTCGGTTGCAGGTGGCAGAGACCTTGAGCTCCGAGTCGGGAATGTTCTCAAAAGTGGAGCCGTCGGCGCTCACGTGGCCCAGAATCTTCTTGGTCTCCCACTCCATCTTGTCCTCCTCTCCAGAAATGTAGGGGATCAGGTTATCGAGCACGTCCATGGAAGGGACACCGGGGGAGAAACCGGCGCCGGAAACGGCCTGCATGGTGGTCACAATGACCTTGTCGATGGGTCCAAAGGAGTCCACCAGAGCCTTGAGGGGGATCACAAGACCAGCAGTGGAACAGTTGGAGTTGCAGATCTGGTAGCCCTGCTTCTTGCCAGCGTTTCGAGCAGCCATGACTCGCTCGGAAAAGCAGTCCAGATGCTTGGAGTTGGCAGTGGGCACAACAAGAGGCACAGAGGGCTCTCGTCGGTAGTTCTTGGCGTTGGAGATCACCACAAGACCAGCATCGACAAAAGCCTTCTCAATCTCTCCAGCAAAGTCGGCGTCAAGGCCAGAAAAGACCACGTCACACTCGGCAAAGTTCTCGGGAGTGCACTCCTTGACCACGGTCTGTCCAGCGGCCTCAGGGAGAACGTCAGTCTGCTTCCAGTCACAAGCATCAACGTACTTCTTGCCGGCAGATCGAGAAGAGGCTCCGAGCACAGAAAGCTCAAACTCGGGGTGCTCAGAGAGAAGCAGGATGAATCGCTGTCCAACGGATCCGGTGGCGCCCAGAACGCCGGCCTTTTTAGTTTTTTGGTTGACCATTTTTTTTTGTGTAGTGTGTAGTGTGTAGTTGAGAGAGTGGTGATGGGTTGAGTTTAAGTCATGAAACTTCACAGCAAGTTGAAAACTTTATTTGGTGAATGGCAGACACGTAAAATTATTTTGAGAAGAGGAAATGGATGTTTAGAGATGTAAGTCGAATAATTGAATAATTACACGTCAAATGCACTTTTCAGATTGTCCACATCACTTCTAGAACGCTCAATAACCACCACCTCTTTTCCTATGACTCAATTTGCCTTTCTCGCTAATTAGTCATTTCCAAGGTGCGTTTTGATACACTATATATACACCAGATAACAGCAAGCGTGAGGGGGGGGGAATACATCCATTCCACCCTCCCTCCAGCTGGTCATGCCACTAAGCAGTAATTGCTAGAACATTCGACGCGATTCGAGAATGCCGATATCGGAGATCGAACTGCGTGCCTCCCCCCCAGAGGTCGTGTGTTCGATTCGCGGTTGTGACTGGAGGTGCGACTATCGGAACTACCAGTACCGGTATTCTTGTAGTTGTAGCTTCATACGCCACTTCTGCTTCTTCTCCAATATTATACACACTACAACCATGTCGTTGCATGTTCCTATCTATATAATTTTACCGTGATCTTCCGCTGTTAACCGGTTCGAAGAAAATGAAGATAATCGTCGGGAAAATCCCTCCCGCTCTCCAGCTCTTCATTCTCATCCACCCCAAAACATGCCTCAATCACCACATGTCCGTCTAGTTTTTTGTGTCCGTGAAACTCTCTCAAGGCAGCGTAGAGCACCGAAACCGGTCTGGTTGATACTGCGGCCTTGAAGATTTTGTCTAGAGGCGTATCTTTTTTGCCCTTTTGTTCTTTTCGTCGAGTTTTGATGTCCTGAGTATTTTTTTTCAGCCAGTTTTTGTTGTCCGCGCTTTTACCCCCCACCGACCGGAATCCCAGATACCAAAGACTCGGTATTTCAAGAAACGGTTTGATTTTTTCGCTGTCGACATTACCAAGCAGAAGAACGCGCAATTCTGACCAATGTTCTTTCTTCAGCGTGTTGATCCAAGTTGTAGTCAGCGTGCCAGTGTCGACATTGACGTTTCTTAGGTCCAAAACGCACAGAGTGTGTAGTCTTGTGAGGGCCGAAAGAACCAGTGTGGGTAGTTGAGAGTCGCGAACGTACGACAGAATAAGCACGTTTTTGAAGTGGTGATTTGGTCTGGACAAAAGACTGCTCTGGAAGTAAGTAATGTCGTTGATGGTGATGGGAGAGTCAATGAGTTGGAGTCTGTGATGAGACATGATCACGTGGTCTGTGTTTGGAGCATGGCAGGTGAATTTCGTTCTGCGTCCGTACACCTGGGCAAAGCATACAAACATGGCAAATGTGTCCTTTTTGTACCGTAGGATCCCCTCCCAGATGGGTTTCCATTTTGTCCAGTCGGAGTTGATAGCCACCAGTTCGAACGGAAGTCTGTCCGAATTGAGGGCCACTTGCCGAGCACAGATGTCCACCAGACGTTCCAGTTCCGTTTTCGGTTTCCACTTGTCCGCAGCTCCTTTTGGAAATCGTAGCCACCATTTTGCTGCGGGAGGAGAAAGCGGTTTTGGCGGAGGTGGTGGGTTTAGCGGATTTAATTGAGAACTGGATTGTTTGCGGGCCTCAATTCTAGCTGAAGTGGACGTTTTAGCCCGGAGAAGACTTTCATAAAGTCGTTTCTTTCCTGGCGATAGTTTGGAGGAGGAGGAGGAGGAAGGAGCTGGAGACGAGTCTCTGCTTCCGTGTAGCGATTCTAGAATGTTTGATTTGGTGGTTTCCACAATGACCGGAGGACTTGAGGGAGGAAGAGGACATGAAGGAGGAGGAGGACTTGAGGGAGGAACCGTTGAGGATCGGGGAGGGTCGGGTCCGGGAGGGTCGGATCCGGGAGGGTCGGATCCGGGAGGGTCGGATGCGGGAAGGTCAGATCCAAGAGGATCGGATTCGAGCAGCTCCAGCGTTGTGGAGATGTTTTGGAGCGTTTTCTGACGACTTTCTCGCACGCGTCTGTTTCCAGGAGATGAGGAGTTGTCGGAGACATCTAGATCAGTGTGGCTGGAGTGGTCATTGTCGGACGGTTCGTTTGAGTCGGAAGAGTCATCATCTGCTTCTGAAACTTCTTCATCTGGTTCAACGTAGGACACATCAGGAGAAGAGCCTCGTCCGTAGGAGCAGAGAGAGGAGGGGTCCGAGGCGAGACTTGAGGAGGGGAGGATAGTGATAGTCTGGGGGTGTTTCTGAGGCGTAGGTGGACTTAAGGAGCCCGGAGGAGGTTGAGCTAGGTTTGAGAAGACGGAGTTGTTGGAGTTGTTGGAGGTGTTGTGTTCCAGTTCACGTTCCAGCTCACTTTCAATGTCTCGCTGGAGTTGGTGTTGATGCTGAAGACGTTGTTCCTTTTGAACCAGGCGTTGATGCTCCTCTTGAAGTTGATGCTCCTCTTGAAGTTGATGCTCCTCTTGAACCAGGAGTTCATCATGTTCCTCTTGAACCAGGAGTTCATCATGTTCCTCTTGAACCAGGTCATGCTCCTCTAGAAGAGCATACTCTTCTTGCTGCTCCCCTTGATGCTCTGATTCGTCCGTCACAAGTCTCATAAAGTCTGTCTCTCCATAAACCTCAAACTCCATCTCCTCTTCCACCTGGGCTGCATCCAACAGCACTCTTGAGTGTCTGAAACTGTCCAGAGGAAGAATGTAGTCTCTCAAGGGATCCATTTCAATCCCCGACAGAGTCACATCGCAGTCGTCGTCGTCGTCGCTGGAAATGTCCACTATTTCCACCTGTCTGTTGTCCAGCTGAGGAAACGAAAAAACTGGACTGGAGGACCCGAACGTGTCACTGGAAGCAGTCTCAAACACGTTGCCTACTCCATGGCTGAATTCCGACGGAGTTGAGCGGCTGAATTTGCCAGTTCCAATTCCGGCCACAGGGACAGGGACAAAAGAAACGCCCCCAGTAAACCTCCTTGGTGGTGTCCTCGGAGCCCTCGGAGCCGTCTTCACGCGACGAGCTCGTTTCGATAAATGGGCCGTGATTTCCGGTTGCTGATTCATGGTGAGAGCAGAACGCAAAAATACCCAACAACGAAGGAGATGGTTACTGGAAGAACTTGACGTACAACTGTCTGTCAAATCTACTCAAGAGGTACTTTACAGTACGATATTCGTTCTCCAGAGATACTCAAGAGCTACTCAAGAGCTACTGATGGACACTCATCAACAACCAGTACAAACACAACCATCACTCTATACACTTGTTCCCCTCATCTATTCTAAAATACCCACCCATCGAGTCACTCACCTAAACCACCCTTGTATACGCACTTCCACCACCACGTATTTTTCATCTGCCCACACACCAACCCACAATAGGAATATCACTTTTCCGTATTCACTGTAAAAAACAACTAAAAACAACAAAAAACAACAAAAAACAACTAAAAACAACAAAAAACAACAAAAAATCCGTCCTTTTTTCACAAACGGAAAGTGCAGCGGAAAAAACAGCAGAAAAAACAGCGGAAACAGGCGCATGAAAACGTCAACCTGTCAGTTTCTGTACCTTGCATTATTACGCGATTGACTTGAATCGTATGACAAACGACTGTACAAGACAAGGGGCCGGTGCAAGTAGACAACAAAAACAACCAAATAAATACAACCGGTACTGTACATCTACACCCAGTATACCTCCTACAGAACAACTACCCAATACGATACTTGAACAATGCGGGTTTCATACTCGTACCGCTACACTTCAAAAATACAACTGTCAGTCATCTTTTGTGACTATGATACTTTTGACAGATACTTTTGACAGATACTTTTGACAGATACTTTTGAAGCCTTTTTTTTGCCCTCTCTTTTACTTCAAATCTGTTCAGCATAAAGAGCGTGGCTGTCTCTCCTGTCTGTCTCTCCTGACATGTCACCTGATACTGTCTCCCCTGACTGTGTCTCTCTCCTGACACTACAATTCATCGTATCTATTATAATTAGTAATATAGCCATGCAGTACACGTTCTGTATACTCGTAGCTAGGACGTTGTTGCAGAGTAACTGGAGTATATGGGGCACTAGGACGTCTGTCAAGCACGACAGTCGCTTCGCTGGTTTCATAGCCGTAGATTAAACGTCGCTCCGCTCCGCTCAATCGCACCCCCACCTCTCCTCAGCATACCCCTGCAACAACTCATTCAACCCCTTGCCTCCGTAATCTGTCAACCGCTCAAAATAGTCGGGCCGGTCCAAGGCGTACAACGCCTCCTGAATAAACGGCGCAATAAAGTCGTAAAAGACCAAATCCACATACTTGACACTTTCCGGCGGCATTTCCGTTTGAACAGCGTTGGGCAACTCATAGTACGGAAGAGCCCAATGTGGAGTATCGTCTCCATCATGCCCAAAATCGTCCAGAGTAACGTATCCAGGCAACAGCCCCTTTGTATCGGCCGCGTGAAACATGTCACACTCCTGGGGGATCTCCTCGGGCACCATATGGCCACTTCCCAGAATATGGGCCTTGCGATTCAAATACGGCAAAATGTCATGCGCCGTATGAATGTCTATATTGGGAAGATAGACCCAATTGTTGGGGAAGGGTGATACCACAAAGCCCGTGTTGCGCGTGTAGGGGCCCTTGAGCAGATCGAAACGCAGGCCACCCGTGTTGGTGATGATGACTCGATCACCGGTGGCTCCTTCAGCCGTACCATTCAACGTGGGCAGCACCTCATCCGTAATCAAACTGAGTAAAGAAGAATGGCCGGGGAACTTGGCGCCGTTGGTGTAAAAGTTCTGTGGCACACATCCATACACCTCCTTGAGATCCAGTTTCTTTTTGATTCGGCGCAGCTGGCGTCGCAAACTCTTGCCCAGAGCCGTATCCCATCTGGACTCGTCCGGGTTGTGCGACGAGTGGAACTTGAGGCCGTCAATGTGGAAGTCAATGTACGATCTGGACGAGGAGGTGGTTTCCTGGTCTGAGACATTCAGGGACAACCATCCCAGGGTCTCCAGGAACCGTCCTCCCTGGATGCCATACACGTCGGACGGCCCGTCAAACTCGCCGTTCAGTTGCACCGCGTCCCGCACGTGCGAGTGGCCTCCCAGCAGCACCAGAGGCTTTTCCGTACGCTGTCGGATGGCCTCAATCAGCTGAGGGAACTCCCACGACCGTAGAGGAATATGGCCAATCACAGCGACCACGTCGTAGGTCTCGTGGTCCAGAGCGTCCAAGAACCACTGCTGTTTGACCGCCTCGCGCACCTTGGTGACACGGATGTTGTTAGGGTGCAAGTCAAAGTCGTAGAGGAACCCAAAAGTGAGAATTCTTCGGGTCTTTCCATCCTCATAGTCCGACCTCTCAATCACCTTGTACCGGTTCCCGTAGGGCCGCCACTCGCCCCTCCAAATGTCCACGTTGCCAGACAGGTACCTGTCACCTAGATGCTGTGACACCTCCTCGTACTCCAAAGTGGCGACTTCGGTGTTGTACAGTTCATGGTTACCCACCGTGACCGCATCAAACGGCATCTCACGGAACAGCCGACGCGAATAGTGGCCTCTAGGAGTCGAAGCGTCGCTGATTCCGTTGCCATCGTGTTTGTCGCCCGAGTCGAAAAACAGCAAATTGGGATACTTGCGTTTCAGATGATGGTGGAAGTTGGCCAGGTCGCCCCAGTCGCCAAAATACGTGTCGCCACTCTGTTCAAACCATCCGTGCGTGTCTGTGGTCTGCAGAAACGTGTACTCTCCAGAAGTGAGATGTCGTCTGTCTGGTTGTTTGAGGGCAAAGATTTGTTGAGCAGCTGGAGCATGGACGTGTGGGCCCGTTGCTGCAGATACCGCTGTTTGAGCAGCAGCAAGCGCCAGCACCGCCACGGTCAGTTTCATCTTGAGTGTAGTGAGCGTAGTGAGTGTAGGAAAGAGATGGCGATGCAAACTGTTGTGGCGGATTTACCTGCATGCATGTATGCATGTGTAGAGATAACAGAGGTTATTTGGGAGTGACGAATACTAAAAGAAATTATCAAATAAAATGAAGAAGGGTGGTGATGAGAGTGGTTTGAGGGCGTGGAGACGGGTTTGTGTCACCAGTGTTTTTGTCATGAGTTTTTGTGTAATGTGTTTTGATATCATGTGTTTTGGTATCATGTGTGTATCATGTGTTTTTGCTAATTGCATCACGTGATGACATGTGAATCAAAATAGGAAGAGAAATGTCTACTTTGAATCTCTTCCGTCGACTTCATATCGTATTTTTTATAATCGTATTGTATTCGATGGGCTTGCTTATGCTTACCTTGGGGATACTCATGAGCTCAAACATGGAGTCAAAACGGGATCCAGCAAAGCAACCGTTCTAGAAATTATTCCCGACAGTTCACCAATATGCTAATTCGGTCATTTCAAACAAAATGCACTCTTCAGATTTTCTGTATCTGTTGTAGTTCCGGAGTTGTGTTGTGTTGTATTTTCCTAGAATTAAAATAAATAAATTAATCAAAAAAGTAATCAGCAGTACTATCGTACTGTGGTAAGTCGTACCTACTCGTATCAAGCACACCCCACACACCAATCAAACCCAAACACGTCTAATCAAACCGCAGCTAGTTTGGTGCTAGACCAGTTGGTTTTAGTGCGGGCCCTGGAGCATGGAGAAGTGGTACCACCTATCTGGAACCTCTGTTGAGATTAGGGGACAAGAATGGTATGGGTGGATTTGCACCGGTGTTTCACAGAGACTGCACTTTTTGGAATTTTTATACGATGATTATTGCCTGTGTTGGAGACTGTATGGAGAAACGGGTAGTTACAGTCGGAAAGAAAATGTGTCTAAAGAGAGGCCGGAATTGGTGAAACGGGAAAGGGTGAGACGGGAAAGGGTAAAAAGGACAAGGCGAGAAAAATGCACTCTTTGGATTTTCCATAGCTTGTCGAGGGGGCTGCTCAGTAACACGTTTCAATACAGTACATCAGACGGAGTACACACATACAGGGCGGGACGTAGACGACGTGCCACACATACAAGACCAACTCACGGTGGCTCAAAGCTCTCACTTGATCACCCCTCAGTGCCTGTACTGTACGAGTACACTACTCCAAGACTACTTCAACTGCACTTCAACTGTACAGTGGACTTATGCAGGGACGAGATGGAGATACAGTATAGTACGAGTGCAGTACGAGTGCAGTACGAGCACAGTGCCGTATCGAACCATACCGTACCGGTGCACCAATGCGATATTCTGTTTGTGTCCGTCACACGTTTGTGTCACTGTATGCGTTCTGTCACTCTTGTCCGTACTGTACCGGTACCCGTCACTCACGTCTCCCACAAGTACAAAACACGGACTTAACTGTAATAGCGCTCAACAAATGCCAACGTTTGAGTTGCCAACTGGAGTTGCAAGCTTGTTGGTTAAATATCATCACGATCTAGCGGTTGCAATAAAACAAAATAAAAAGTTGAAAAAAACTCATAAATCCCCGTAAAAGGTATACCATATACGTAGAAGAACTGGTGGTGGTGGTGGTGTTCTCAAGAGACTGTACATACATTGCCATACACCGCCCAAATACACTGCCATACACTGCCGTCCCTCTTACAACACACCGCCTTCTACAACCCTTCCATATTTCTTTTCTCTATTTCTTTTGCTCATTTCTTTTGCTAGTCCTACCATCGCATGTCCATCACACTACCTCCCCCATGACGTACCCCAGACCAGCCGCTCGGTTGGGCCATGGACTGACACTTGTCATGGGGAATATGGAGGATAAATGCCGTCTCTTCACATGTCCGCTGCTTAGCCGTTAAACTCTTTCTGGCAACTCCGAAATAAAAAGATGGGGGGAGTGTATATTTTGATGGGGAGAAGCGAGGGAGGCCGGGGGAGTTGAGAAATCGACTATTTGCGACATTTAGAGCAGTTGGGCGTTTAAAAAATAAAAATCCGACCACTATTAGCCCCAAAACATCTCGTCCTACTATTTCCGATCTTTTCACCCTACCAACTTTATCTCGATACCGAATGTATGGAAACGAATATAAAATGGGAAATACACGGAAGATTAAAATTTGAACACTACCATTAGAACCGTCACATGCACGCAAATCTCCTGATACCAAAATCATCCCCCCTTCTAGACCCCGTCCCCTCCCACCTTCCTCCTAACACTCCCGACCAAACCTACACCGCTCGGAGGCCCGAAATTCCGTCCAAACTCTGCCAATACCCCCGCTTCTCCCACAGTATATATATATAATCAGCCTGTCTCTCTGGCCAGCTCTTGTCCACGCCGCCACCATGATCAGAAAAGTAGACAAACACGCTTCAACAACCGCATCGCCCACACACAAATGGACGGAAAGCGAGGTGTCCGAGGCATGGAAATACGTGCTGCGGAACTCCAACGCCACCTTTACCCGCCGAACCTGGTCCAAGTTGACTCGAGGCGCGCCCCAGCTGGATTCTCCGCCAGAACAGCCGCCAACGGAACACAAGGGTATTTTGAAGACAGAAACGCATCTAGGAGCGACTCCAGCGTCGCCTGCAGCCGTGAGATTTGCTCCTACGGTCCAGACCATTCATTACGACACAGAGACGTCCGATCTGGAGTCGGAAATGGACTGGGAGGACGTGTACGAGGGTCCCTTGTTTGACGATCTCTAGACAAGACTAGACGGCCATGGTATTATTGCATAGGAAGGGAGAAGAATGGCTGGGTGTATATATGATTTATTTTATTTGGAGAGTGGATTTAGTACGGTGCGTACGTTACTTACTGTACTGTGGCTTGACTGAGTACAGTACGAGTCGATACTGTAGATTGCTTGCTAGCAACCTGATACATTGCTGTGGAATCGACTATCGTAGCCGAGGAGATGTGTATCTGGTAGATCAGCGTTTGAATGGATATATCAGGGGATGGAAAGTGGTTTCACGAGCCCTTTCTCTTCCATCTCGCTGAAACCGGCGATATATGCCCATCCACCAAAATTACTTATCATTAGTTGAACTTTCCAGACTTAGTTAGATGACTACTTACCCATCCATAACATACCTCAATATCCACGCCTAACCCCCACCCTTGCGTAATTCTCATACTGTACTGCTATCCCTCAAAAAAACGCAGTTTGGGGCCTGTAGAAATTCTGAAGAGACAAATGTGTGCAGAACCAGATTTGAAACTTGCCGGCTCTACTTTCTTATCAATACCTGTAAATCTGAGAAAGCTGTGTCGTCGTCTTGTAGGGGCAGTCGTTTACTTGAACTTTGTTGAGCAACCCGTTGGTAGTTGAGCCCATACTTACAATTAGCCTCTGTAGCGTAACACCCTACCGCTCAAGCACCTCTCTAAAAAGGGCACGTGCTTCGCTATCGAAATTCGAAAGAAACACATCTGCTCGAAATTTCGTTTTAAACAAGCTCATCCAGCCCATTTCTCTCTACCATCGAAAGTGAGAGAATTATACGGTACGTGTTGGTAGCCATATCTACAAAGAGTAGCTTTTAGTTAAGCGTTGTTGGGCCACCTTGCATTTACTTAGAAGTTTACTTTACCATCGCAAATACACAACCACTCGCACACCTCCAAAAACCGCATTTCCCTAGAAAAACCGCATTTCCCTAGAAAAACCGCATTTCCCTAGAACCGCATTTCCCTAGAAGAACCGCAATTTCTCCTCTACAAACTGAGAAGACGAAAACGCTCCAAATGGCATTTAAGACACTCCCGTCCGCCTCCCTTGTCTGTCCGCGTAAAACTGACAGAGTTGTGCGTTTTCTTGCGTATCGGTTTTTTTAGTATAAAAATTCTTGTTTCGTCTCCCTCGCAAATCTCGTTCAAACTCATCATTCGCGCGCCGGTCATTGGTCGTCTAAAATACATTCATATACTGATACATTAAATATAATGAGCACGCTCATGTGTCGCTGGGACTGACTGCAATAACTAGTGGTGTAGCGGGGTATTAGGCCTGGGGGGTTGGCGCTTGGGCAGGAGCTGATGCCGCAGACTCTCCGACTTCAGGCTCAATCATTGACTGGATCGCCTGAGCTGGTGCGGCGGGTGCAACGGGTGCGGCAGGTGCAGCAGAAATTGCCGAAGAGGGTGCCGCAGAAACCGTTGGTTGTGGCGCTGCCGACGATGCCACCGGTGCAGCCGGTGCAGCCTGGGCAGCCTGTGTCGGTGCAGTCTGAGCGGCCGCCGGCTTAACGTGGCGCGCCTCCTGGGGCTGGGCCACGTGAGCATGCACCACCTGCCCCTGTCCCTGGGCCACCTGACCATGGTTGACCTGGCCTGCAACAGGCACCTTCTTCACTGCCGAGGGCGCAGGGGACGGTGCCGCAGAAGTCGGTGCCGCTGCAGGTGCTGCAGGTGCTGCAGGTGCTGGCGACGCCGCCGCAACCGGCTTCTTCACCACAGGAGCACGCTTCTCATCATGTCCCGCTGCTGCCGCCGATGCTGCAGCGGCAGCCTGCACCGCTTGAGCAGAGGGGGGAGCCGGGGGCTCCATATCGGCGCTGCTGGAAGGACGCTCAACGTCCTGGCTGCCCCGGTCGCGGCTTCGCATCCGCTTGAAGAAGGACATCTTAGAGGGCGACATGGAATAGTCGTCCATGGACACCTCGCCAGGTGACCGCACGGGAGGAGCGGCAAAGTTGGGGTCGTCGATTGCCGGGTTGGAGTTGTTGGGCTGCATGAAGATGAAAGACCGTCTCCATCGGCTCTTTGGTCGCTCCTCCGCTCCCACACCGTCGCCGTCAATGCTGGAAGATGACACCGACCGCGTCATGCCGCTCAGCGAGCTGGCGCTGTCGTTGCTGTGGCCAAACACGTTGCCCAGTACTCTGAACCGGGGCGATCCGGATTTCTCGTGCGACGAGCGTCGCGACATACGTCCGGGATGTTCTCCTTCGTCGGACACGCCCAGAAAAGATTTGGGCTCCGAAGAAGGTGACAGCACTCGAGGAGACGATGCTGCCACTGCGGGAGTGCCTGCGGGGGTGGCACTGGTGGATCCGGATTCAGCAGAGGGTTGGGGGATTTGGTTGATTTGTATGCTAGGCGCGGGGGAGGCTACAGCTGCGGGAGTTCCTGCAGCGGGGGAGGCTACAGCTGCGGGAGTTCCTGCAGCGGGGGCTGACGATGTCACTGGTACAGCTGATGCTGCAGGAACACTTGATGGTGTCGATGCCGCCGATGCTGCTGCTGGTTGCGCCACCGGGGCACTGGTTGGAATCACCCCCTGAGCACTCTCGTCGCTCTTAACGCTGCTCTTACGGTATCCTCTGTTGATCGTAGACGACCGCTGCAGTTCGCTCGTTTGCGACGAGTTGGAGGACGTGCGCCGTTGGGAAGGACGACGCGACAGAGACGACGCGCGCTTGATGGTGTTGAGAAGTCCTCCCTTTTCGGGCGTGGCGGCCACCTCCTCCTTGGCCTTGTCGCTCTCGCGGGGCTTGCGCACCACCAGCTGCTCCCGTGGTTGTGGCACTACTGGCGTCGGTGTTGCTGCTGTTGCTGCGGCGGCGGCGGGAGCGTTGACCGACGACATGCTCTTGGAATGCCGTCTTCCTGGGGGCATGAGTGCGGCCCCTGCTCCAGCTGCACCTCCTGCCGCGGCCGTTGCAGCAGTTGCACCCCCATCAATAGTAGAAGTAACACTCACCTGGGGAGAAGGAGCCATAGGCTTGATACCCAACTCCTTGTTTCGGGCATGCTCCTCCCGCGCAATAGTCTCGATTGTCGACAGGAACTTGTTGCTGTGTTCAATCATGAACTCAATCACGGATCGCGACAAACGGTACTCTCGCGGCATCATATCGTGGTCCGGATGGAACAGGATTGATGGCTGGAAAATGGCAGCCAGATTGGGTGCCGGCATCAGGTTTTCCTCGCTCTTGGACGCAAACACCGCCAGCAGATCGAGAATGTACATGAGCAGCTGGCGGTTGAGGTTGGGCAGCCGCGCAATCAGCGCCTGGTACACCGCCACAGTCTGCACGATTTCCTGGTGCAGCGGGTCGTCCAGCGACAGGTTGGTGGTGGAGGCCTGCATGGAGGTAGTGGTAGACTCGAGGGAGGTCAGCGACGCCACCGACGCGTTGTGTTCGGATGCCACCACCGAGGTGGACGATGCAGCTGCAGCGTTGGCGTCCGAGCTTCCTCCTTCTCCTGCTGCTGCCGAAGAAGCAGCCGCGCCGCCAGCGCCGGCATTGGAAACCGGGCTCTTGTTTTCAATGTACTCGAGAATAGATGGCGAGTTGCGCAGCGGCTTTCGGAACTGCTCGTAAAACTCGAGCGGCACAATGGGTTCCGGCAGGTGGTTGAGGTATCGTCTCAGGACGTTGGCGGCGTCGTGGACGTTGAACCCCGACCAGTCGAGTCCCTTGCCGTATCTGGGGGGCGTGTTGAAGAGGCGCTGAAGATCACGCATACGCTTGGCGGAGCCCGACACACGGAAAATTCCCTCCACGCCCGTGGCGTGCTCCTTGAGATAGACGCCACACTTGGCAACGACTATGGGGATGTGGCCGTAGATGAACTGCTCGCCGTTGGGGTCTGTCAGGGAAATAGAGACGTTTGCGTACTGGATGGAGGTGGTGAGCGGGACGCCAAAGATGACGGACTCCTCCAACTCTTCGTCCAGCGCGGTGGCGGCATTGTAGGACGACCACTCGCCGTTGGAGCGGCTCATATGTGGCAGCTTGGGGCGTTCAAGCATTCCTGTGGGGCCCGGGGACAGGGAGCCCTGGGGCATGCCGGGAGGCGCCAGCATCTGGGCTGTGGGCGACGTGGCCATGTCGGGGTGGTCTTTGGGACGCATTTTGAACGTTTTCCACCACGACACCAGCGACGTTTTTGTTGGTGGTGAAGAGCTGTACACTGAGTTAGCACTGTACGGGTGTCGTATTAGCGACGGCCGTGTGTCCGCGTATCCAGAGAGTCCAAACTATCCGTTTGTGTCACGGTTGTAGACGTGTAACGATATCGAGGTGAGTAGCTCGGACAACATCCAACAGGACACCAGCTCATGGCGTGCGGGCACCGAAGCGACTATCCGTTTGTGTCACGATTGCAGTCGTTTGTGCCACGATTGCAGACGTTGTGTCACGCTTGGATACGTGGTGGACGATTGCATACGTTGTGGACGATTGCATACGTTGTTGTAGCGATATCGGTCACAACATCACAGACTGAATCACTCTGTCTATTTGTGATCCATCGTGACTCAAACGGATTCGTGACGTTGTCTCTGGTACCATCATGAGCTCTGTTGCTCGCTCTCTCACTCTTTCTCTCCCCCTACCTCCTCCTCCTCTCTCTCACTCGAGCTCTGTCATCTCTCATCTCTTTACTCCTGTAGATACTCACTTGTCACGTGACTGGGGATGTTTCGGGCTGCGGGGAAATGGCGTGGGTCGAATATTTGGGCGAAGGGCAAAAGTGGGCGGGCGCAAACGTCGGTATAAAGGGCGGCTTCAATCAACAAGACGTGTAGGGGTGGTCTAAGTGGGTGGTGTGCGGATAAAGAGTTTTGTCAGTGGGAATAGTCTAACCTGTGCAGGTGGAGCGGGAGGTGTGGGTTTAGGAAGGGTGTGGCAAAAGATATGGTGTGGCGACAACCACGGGTTTGCGGCTGATTTTTGTGTCTGTATTTTCCCAAATTTATTCCTTCTTTTCTTGTTATTTTTCCCCTACTGTTTTTCCCCACACCACTGTTTTTTTCCCTACAGTTTGTACTTTTTTTTTTTTTTGTTTTTTTTTTTTGTTTTTTTCTTCACCTATTTTTGTCCTACACGTATCCTTAGCTTAGCTGTGTTGTGGTGTGTGCTTGGCTGCTGTCAGTAAACAGTACCAACAGTACAGTATCGTACAAACACGCATGGGTATTACTAAAAAACCCAGGTTACCCTACCTACCTACCGCTCATTTCCCCTATTCCTCTCCTCCTGCTCCTGCTGCTGCTCCTGCTGCTGCTCGTCTCCACATTTTTATTTTGCCCTTTTATTTTTGTCACATCGCCCCTTTGCTTGACGGGGTCCGACTGACTTTTGGGCCTTCCCCTGACAGACGACGCTACACACGACGTGTGGTTGGCCAGGGCTTTGTGTAACTGGGCGTCGGCCGAGACTGGGCGGCCGGTGTTTTTCTCTTTGTGTTTTTTTTCTTATTTTATCCGTGTTTTTTCCTCCAATTTATTGCACTTGTATTTTTTTGTATTTTTTTTTTCTTCTCCCATTTTTAACCCTGGAGCGGAGCCTCATGTAGCATGTATATGGTGAGATATAAATAGCCGAGACACGAAGGTAAAGAAGTAAGAGGGAGATGCACGTTTTTTTATGGAAAACTGGAGAAGTGGAAAAATGGAAAAATGGAAAAATGGACGAGAAAAATCCAATAAAACAGAGAAAAATACAAACACCCCATGACGTGTAGAAACTCCCCCACAACTCGCCCCTACGCCCATCTCCCCCTCCCTCCTCTGCCCCGCAGACCCACTGACGTGAAAATAAAAAAAGAAAAAAAAAAAACAATGCTAATGTTGAAGCCAACCTAAAGCGCCTAAAGTGGCAAGTGCACACTGCGCCTCGCAACTTGGCAACCCTCCGTCTACCGGGCTCAGCTGGGGCGCTAGACGGATTTGGCGGGTATTGCGGTGTTGCTGGCGGCCGTGTGAATCGTGCACAGCCGTCGGATTTTCGATACGCCCCAAATTGAGCGAGTTGTGGCCCCCCTCCCTTCCCATCCAATTCCTCCCTTTATTCGTCGCCCCTTTTTAAAAAATGTCCACATGTCATATCTCCACATTATTCAAAAACGAAAATAAAAAAAAAGAAGTCCATTGTAATAAAGCCCTGTGGACGTGTGTGGACAGCAGCAGGTCGTATAGTCGGTGGATTTAAGTTGGCTGATGGTGTCTTAATGTCGTGTTTTGTTTTGTTTTTTGTTGTTTTATTTATTTTATTTTAGGACGCCAAAAAGTAGCAACACTACGGGACAAACGTAGGACGATAACCCGGGCCAAGGACGATTATGGGAAAAAGTAAAGAGACAGAAATGTGCGTCGGGATCGGACGAAGAAGATTCGCCCGTTGGTTTTTCTGTGGGTGCTTTATTGGGCGAGTTCAATACGTATTATTATTGGGTACAAATGGCACGTGAGTCAACAGGAGTAATTAATTATCTCCGGACACGTTTTATTTTATTTTTGCACGTGACATAAACCCGCTGGTTGACTTGCTAATTTCACACGTGACCGCACGTGACTGCAACCGCCTCCGTCTCTACTCCACCCACTCCTCCACCCATCTACTCTTCTATTTATATCATCTCATTTGCATGTCTCACCGAGAACAAACTGTTACTATTTGGAGAAAAGAAATTGGCCATTCATTGTTCTTGTCTTGGTATAAATTGATATGAGACACTTGTTTTGCATAGGCCTGAGACAGTCGTCCTAGAATAGCGCAACTGAGAGACGGTCACACATACTGAGACAAGCCATTGTATGATCGTCGGTTGAAGAGCAGCGATGTGTACGGAGAGACGAGTAGCTGAATTGGCGTATTTGGCTTGAAGTAAAAAATATAATAATTAAAAAACCACGTCTTTGATCTCTACGTGATCGTCTGTACTGTAGTAGCTAGTGTAGTATGAACAGACATGACTAGTGTGAACGTGTGCAGGGTATCGTAGTAGAAGAGGACAAAAAGAACAATGTGAACGTCAGGAATCGTTTCAAATGATGGGTTTTAGTGCACTTTGAAGTCGCAGGGTTAGTCAGAGTCGTGATTGCTGGAATATGCGATCAAATTGTGAGGGTATCTGCAATTCAGTCTGGCGCCCCCCAACTCGGAACTTTTGTACTATAAGGGGTGGATATTATTATATATTTGGAACCGGGTGGCCACGGCGGTCATTTTGGTGTACTCTGGTGGCAGATTCTGTTCTGTAAATGTGCACTTTGATAGTACAGTACTCATGAGTTGGAAGGTGTTATACTAACTTGATGGTTAAAGGAGGCATAGGTGCTTTTTTGGTATCTTTTGGAAGACCAGAGAGAGGTTGATCTAATGATGAAGTTGTTTAGCAAAGTCCACTTACAATATTCCTCGTTTGGCTCTGTATAGCTATGAAACGGGCAGAAACACGTCAACCAATGGAGATATGGAAATTCTAAAGAGTGCAAAGTGTTTTAAATGGGCGATTGTGTTAGGGGGCGTTGTCATATTACTGATATCTGTACAGTGTGTGTTGTGGTCTACCACCCTTATCCTACAAGTTGGGTACTTGTAGTTGAGATTTGTTAAAGAAAAAGTCCACTGGGGGTTCCAACTTGGGGTTTCTGGTGTCGGAGAAGACGGGGAGGCGAAGTTTCTGAGGATTACTGGGCATTTGAAAAATATTTGTCACGTGAAAATTACCCGTTGTAATACAAAAAAACACGAATATATGCAACATACCGTCTGCTCAACGTCAAAGTTTAGTTAAAGGTTAGTTGGAGTATGAACTGTCAACCATTTACCGTCCGCAACACTCCACGAGAACGGTACTGAAAATCCAAAGAGTGCGTTTGAAAGAAAATTTCATTCTGTATCCGTTGGTCATATAAAATCCATGTCTTGATATGCGGATATCCAGATAACACTGAGATGGTCACTATGTGGACGTCTACACCGTCTGCGAGGTCATTGGGAGAACGGCCGAGGTGAAAAAGACAGCTGGCGTGGAAGGGTCCCGTGTGGAATCATGGTCTCTATTGGGTCGTCCTAGTATGATCTTGTATTTGCTCTCGTTATTCCGTAGCTTCCCTGGTCAGCCACTCGGGAACCGTACCAAGTTCAATTGCAGTGTCGTAGTTATCTTGAGCACGTTACACAGTTGTACACTTTTCCAATCCCACCCAGTTCTATATCTTGTAATTCATGGAGAGAGCCCCCATCCATCTCCATCCACCTCATCTGTTGTCTCTCATTACTCCCCATATTGGCTACGGACGAGTACGAATACTGTACTGTACTGGGCCTGTACCGGTATACGCACCCTTAATGAGTCCATTAATGCTGAGCCATCAAATATGCTTCATCTCAATTGCTCTCACCACGACCTGAGCTTTCTCATCTCAACCTCTTCTTGACCAATAATACCGTCTGTTCGCCAACTGTGTATTACTTGTTATTGTCCGTCTGCATCTCTCGTATCTTCTCATTCCTCTTGCTCCTGTCTCCTCTTCACTAATTACCGCTCGCTCATCTCGTTTACTTGCAAGTGACCGTCTCCATCTCTCGTCTCATTTCGGAACATTTTTGTGTGTTCGTTTCTGAACGTCTTGTTACTGCAAGTCACCTATTTTAGTGCGTAATATGAATTAAGGAAATATAAAGGGTATGTTTTGTTCTCTGGAGAGAAACGGAAAAAACGCACTCTTCGGATTTTCTGTCACGTGAGTCAAACGTAAGCTGTATGGACATTTTCGTCCCTCGTTCAGAGTAACTGGACTGCATCACAGTCATAACTCAGCACACCTCAGCACAAAAAAAACGTACTGTAAAGGGCGATTATTATTGGAAATTCTGATTCTGACCGAGATTGTGATTGCAAATATATACTTGTTTAGCCGGTGCGTGTTTTGGAACAGTGTATTTAGTTGCGGCGGTATTCTTCAGGGGTGAACAAAAAAAACCAGCCAGGACAGCTTCCATGTGTCAGAAATACTCCTCTAAAAAGTGCCAGAAAACTCCAAGAGGAAAGATGATTGCACCATTCGAAATAGAAATACACGCTCATTACAACCGTGTACTCGGTGTTACTACAACACATGTTGGAGAGTAAGTGAGTGTGACTGTTTTACCAATTATCAAAGTACAGAAAACATGTAAACAGCACGTTCATATCTGGACGAGTTTGTGTGACACAAACAAATGGATTGGATTTTTGGAATCTACGTCGCCAGACGAGCAGAATGGTATAATTACTGTCATCATAGGACTCGAGAATATATAATTTATCCCGGACTCCTCGGAAGAAATAATGCCTGATATCTGCACCCAAGTAACAACAACTATAATTCCAACAGAGTATACTTGGGACGACAACATTATGACGACGACAACTACGAAAAATACTATTACAATGTGTATTTATTATCGCATAATAGTTTAGAACAGGAGTCTTCTCTATCGATTGCTCTTGTCCTCGTGTTTCTAGGACCTCCGGAACACCAAAATAGGTACCCCCGGAGGACTTTTTCTTCAACTATTTCCAACTAAACTTAGTTGAAGACTAATCCCATCTAGCACCATCTCCTTCTTGGTATCATAGCTACTGTACCAGCTCATCCATGCCAGCAATACAGCTGAGCTCGTTTAGTTGTACCATGCCTTATTACTGTACAATATTCTTCTGTCGCTCGCCTCCGATCTCCACGGTCGTGCATAATCTCTGCATACCCCATGCGAGCAACGTTTTTAGTTGCTGTCGTGGTGTTTACAACATGTACAAGTAATTACAGACAGAGCCAATGCATACTTATCTCATTACTATTACTGTAGTCCAACCTGGGTAGATCACAGGATTTGTTCAGTCCACGCACACGAGCAAGGCGTGTGTGTTGGGTCATATCCACCCCCTCGCTCGTGTTCCGTTCGTGCTCATTGGTGCTCGTTCGAGTTCACTCGTGTGTTCACTTGTGTTGATTCACCTTCGCGCACTCGCACATTCACTTCACTCACGTGCTCATGCGTTCAACTGAACATAATTACCCGGAAACACACCCTGTCGTCCTCCCGCAATACCCGTCCACCATCCATTAGTATCCGCAGTTCGCTGCACAATGGTAATCACCTGACCTGCGGAAAAGGACAAATCTCCCTCGGCCTGCGCCTCATAGTCGTACAAGGCGGTGCAGGTTTCCGCAGCCGCAGCAGGAGCCGCAGCAGGAACAGCCGCGGCACCAGGAGCAGCATACACTGCCTTTTCGTTAGGGTAACCGGCAGGAGTGTATGCCGCAGGAGCAGCGGGATCAGCTGCAACAGCTCCCTCCTCTCCCGTGTAAGCAGGAGGAGCCACGCCGGCGACAGGAGCTGCATCGGCAGCAGCCTCCTTTTCCTTGTCCTTGGCAAACCGTCGCTTGGTCATTTCCAACTTGGCCTTTGCGTGTCCGACTCGGAAATGGGTGATGGACAGCTCGTCGGTTCGCTCAGCCACATCACCCCGCTTGGCAGCAAAAGCGCCCTCAATGTCCTCGTTGGTCAGGTCAAAGTAGGGGATCTTCATCTCCTCCATGCGGATGTACAGCGTGTAGAAGACGTTGAGCTGCATGTAGTAGAAGGACTGGAAGAGCGGCGCGATGAACTGCGCCTCCAGCTCAAACAGCTGCGGCAGCTCCTCCTTGAGCATGTCGTTGTAGTAGTCGTACTCCTGCTGGGCGATTTCCACCGCAGACTCGGCCGTGTACATTTTCTTCTCGTCGTTGACGCTTCGCTCCTTCTTGTCCTGGTACTTTTTGAGCGAGTTGTTGTGTCGGTCGAGATCCAGCTGTTTGTGTGCTCGCTTGGTGGCCATCTTTCGGATGCTGTTGATCACGTCGAGCAGTTCGTTGGCGGGTCCGATGATTCGTGTGTCGATCATCTCCAGCTCGGGCTTGAGAGTGCCCTGCAGGTCGTTGACCACCTCACGGTACTGTTCGCAGGCGGAGATTCCCTCAGGGTTGCCTTCGGGAATGGCTCCATTGGGGTCGGACAGCCGGCCGGAAATGGGCTTGTAAATCTCCTCAATCGCCTTGGAAAACTGAATCTGGTGCTCCAGCATGCCGTTGATGGCGTCAAAGTACTTTTTCGACTCCTCGTGCAGCTTCTTGGTCTCCTTCTCCAGCTCCTTGAACCGCCGCTCAGCATCAATGTACACCAGATCCTTGGTTTGCTCACCAATGTTGAACTTGGCCTTGAACGACTGAGGCGCACGGGCAATGCCCTTGGTGATTCCTTTCATAGACATTGTCGTGGGTGTTGTTTTCTTGTGTGCACAGAAAGAAGAAGGGTCTTATCACCACGGCGCTGGTTAACGTAGAAAGAGAGGAGGTGGAGATGTTTAGGCTTGGGTGACGCACGTCTGCTGTGCTCCAAATGTCTCAGCCGGGTAACCCACAATGCTCCAGTGGGCGAGGTTACAAGACGGATGTAATCAGAGCAACTAATTGCCCGGTGGCGATATATAAAGGTGGGGCCGCGGCGGGGGGAAATTGTTGTTGATAAAAAAAAAAAAAAAAAAAAAAAAAAAAAAAAAAAAAAAAAAAAAAAAAAAAAAAAAAAAAAAAAAAAAAAAAAAAAAAAAAAAAAAAAAAAAAAAAAAAAAAAAAAAAAAAAAAAAAAAAAAAAAAAAAAAAAAAAAAAAAAAAAAAAAAAAAAAAAAAAAAAAAAAAAAAAAAAAAAAAAAAAAAAAAAAAAAAAAAAAAAAAAAAAAAAAAAAAAAAAAAAAAAAAAAAAAAAAAAAAAAAAAAAAAAAAAAAAAAAAAAAAAAAAAAAAAAAAAAAAAAAAAAAAAAAAAAAAAAAAAAAAAAAAAAAAAAAAAAAAAAAAAAAAAAAAAAAAAAAAAAAAAAAAAAAAAAAAAAAAAAAAAAAAAAAAAAAAAAAAAAAAAAAAAAAAAAAAAAAAAAAAAAAAA
Organism: Yarrowia hollandica; assembly: GCA_900519065.1. Lineage (NCBI taxonomy): Eukaryota > Fungi > Ascomycota > Dipodascomycetes > Dipodascales > Yarrowia > Yarrowia hollandica. The sequence continues at coordinate 1,719,206 of ULGV01000004.1, read as the reverse complement.
AAAAAAAAAAAAAAAAAAAAAAAAAAAAAAAAAAAAAAAAAAAAAAAAAAAAAAAAAAAAAAAAAAAAAAAAAAAAAAAAAAAAAAAAAAAAAAAAAAAAAAAAAAAAAAAAAAAAAAAAAAAAAAAAAAAAAAAAAAAAAAAAAAAAAAAAAAAAAAAAAAAAAAAAAAAAAAAAAAAAAAAAAAAAAAAAAAAAAAAAAAAAAAAAAAAAAAAAAAAAAAAAAAAAAAAAAAAAAAAAAAAAAAAAAAAAAAAAAAAAAAAAAAAAAAAAGATGCGCCAATACCGTCCGCTAAGAGCTTTAGTGTGGTGCTAGTTGTAGTGCGGGGGGCCACAACAGCGGAGCAGTTGCACTGGTTGAGACATACCATCCAGTATAGCATCGCCTTCAGTAGCAACTACACCAACTACTTACACACGCTGTCCACCTTCTCATACACTAGCTACCACCACCACCACCATGTCTTCGAGTGCTGTGCACCGCAATCAAACTCTCGCAATCGATATTAGACGTGAGACAGAGGAGAGGTGAGGTAAAGTTAGTGCGAATGACGAGTCAGAAATGGGTGTTTACAGGGTGTGAAAAAACGGTCTTGAGGAGATAAGTCACTCTGCTCGATTCTCAAAAACACAACATTTCCTCTCCCCATTTTTTACACTCCATTTTCACGCCCAAATCAACCCATATCTCAGCTCCTACTTTGCCACCAATAGCGGCTTGGTGTCTTGGTAGACCCACTATACGCCACTATAACTGACCTGCATCTATTGTCTCATGAGCTGAGCGGCCTAGTGGATGCGTTCATGCGGGTGTAGTTCGGAAGCAACTGTGGAGATTACACGAGTGTTGTAATTACACTAACGCGTTGGTTACACAAAACACAACCGCTAATACATAAGGAGCCGTTTCCCACTTTTTTCCACCTCCCTCTATTTACCTCAACCCAACCTCTCTTATCATTTCCACTTCAGCCCCATCCTTCCTAAACACTAATCTTCCGCCACCGAGAGTCTTGGCAACAGTTTGACTTTTGATACGACACTGTCAGAAATGCCGCCAGGGAGATATTAATAAATAAAGTGGCGTTGGGGAGTGTTTCCGAGCATTATGGAGGTGGAGTAAATGCAGTTTTGAGATAGAAATCTGGAGAGAGATTCTATTTTCTGACACAATACAGATAACGCAAAAAGGACAAGATATTCAAATACGGGAGATCAACACCATCATTTCAAGACCAAATATGGTAAGTATTTCGTTATTGATTGTTTTATAAATGATGAAAGTTGCTTTTTCTAGTGGCTCAATCATTCTTAACAAAAAGTTTAATTAAGTTTAACAAAAGTTCAACAAGATATTAAATGTCAACTATTTTGAAAAGAATTGAAGTTTGTCAAAGCTTCATGTTCCCAGCACCGAAAATCACATTTGAAGACACTAAAATAACGACAGAAAGCACGGCTATCTTTTGACACTGTTTCCACTTAAAAACCTCGACTTTTGCATCTGGTCACAAAATCTCAAAATCTCAATGTCATACCGACCAAAACTCAATTCAAAATGAGGGAATAAAAAATGAAAATTCACTTGAAAATCAACAAAAAATGAAAAGAAAATGAACCCACCCGAAAAACACCCACATTTCTCTCCCCCTTTACTAATCATACCCGCCCTACCGGATTGAACCCTAACCCAACTTTATACTAACCCCTAAACACTGATTTCTGGGGTTGGTTGCAGCATCACGATACCATGGACAGCAATGGAGGACTTGAACAGGAGGAACAGGAACACGATGGATATGATGAGTACGATGGATACGACGAACCTGCCCAATACGACGAACTCCCCATGCACGTTTTAATACCGCTCCTCATTTCTCTGTGGGGAATCATGTCTCTCTGTCTGTGCATCTACACGCACAAGTTCATCTGGAGAGATCCTGCCATTTCAAAGCTGTGCATGTATGTGGTTATGTGTTCTTTGGGCATGTTTTTCGCCACAATTATTGCTTTCAAACCGCCTCATGAGAATGATGGGTGGTATTATGGTCCCGAGAGCAATTGGAGGCGGTTTAACAGGAGGAGTTATGAAAAGTGGAGGGGGGAATTTGGCGATGTTGAGAGGACATGGCGGGAGTACAGAGGTTAGTGCTTCGAGTCTGTCGTGTGAAATGCTGCCGTCGAGCAGTGTTAAACATGGCTGTATGAACAGCTGTGAGACAAAGCACAAGCAGCACATGGTAGTGACTACCCACACCGGTACTGTTTGACACACCGTCAATTGGCAGCACCATGTTGTACAGTTATACTGTTTGTCGTATGTCAATTGACTGACAGCGCGCGCCTTCGGCACGTTTTCAAGCCACTGGATGATATGACAGCTACTATGGCAGACGGTACGGTGGTTGTGGATTTGATGTCTGATGATTCTATATCAGTATCACCAGACTGAGACAATTAACAGCAGGTGTCTCAATTGGATACAGTGATTGGCGTTCTGCTGGATCTAATCGGATGGTGTACTCTGTTGGCAGTGTTGAGCACGAACGGCAGATGGACAATATGAACAGACAGGGGACAGATAGACGGGTGGTATTGTGTCTTATTCACTGTGGTTGCTTAAACAGTACCGGGTGTCGACGTTTATATTACTGTCGAATTCAATGGATGTCCAACGTCCATATGCTAGACGCTTGAACAGACTGAGACAGATGCTTTGTGTGTTCATGCTTGGTCTGTTAGTTTCATCGATTATTGTTGGACATGGTGACTTTGTTTTCGGAGTAGTACTGTACACAGTACAGCCATGATACAGAGTGTGGTTTCAGTTGGACCTGACAAACGGAAGATGATACTGTTGCTCATGAGACTGGTGCTTATGGACCTCTATCAACTCTCATTGTTACAGGCAGCATCTGCTTAGGGTAAACACAGTCAACTAACCTGCGGATGTAAAGGACTTATTTATTAGTGAATGTCTCATATGAAACCATTCGTGTCATGGCCATACCCGTTCAGTACGAGTACTGTACAAGTAGATATCTCTCACTCGGAACTCCACTCCGATTCTACAGTACTGTGCTGTATTTGTCCAAGTGTGTACAAGTACTGTACTCATTTTACACTCAACATAGACATTCGAATTATGTCCTCCAAAAACCCCCATTTCCATACAAATACAGTACAACCAACTGTACAAACTCTTCAACAGTTGCGAATTGCACTTGTTCTTGCTTGTACCTGTAGCTGCTGTACTGTACTACCGTAGTCCTGTAGAAGTACTTTCAAGAACCAATGTAGCCCCCCCTCTACAACTATGTGTAAGTTCTACCCTCGGTATATCCTCTGACATTAGACGATACAGGTAGTTTTGCTCTGTCCATGTCCAAAACCCGGTACACTATGACACTCAGCAGACTTGTTGTTAATAGATGAATCAGTTTGATATTTGGCTCTCTTGAGCTCATCATCGTCACCATTTCTACTAACAAGACTGTCCAATATCGTCGGCCTGTAGGTTTGAGACATGCATCGAACACACTGGTAATGTGTGGAGTCATGTGATGTGTATCACGTGATCTATACAGCTGTACGTGTCCAAACCGTGGCATTACTCGTGTTTTCAACAAACGCTGGCAGCCGCTGTTGTATAGCAGTAATGAAAATGGAGACGTTTAAATAACACGCTACCGTTACCACCAACGTCATATTGCAATCACATTATTTTTCTGTATTTTAATCGATTTATTTTGAATTATTTTATTTTATTTTATTTTGTTTTATCTTCAATAATTAGCCTCTGTTAGAACCTTAATTCCCGATTCGCCGAAAAGTTCGCTTGGGCAAGCCTCAATATACCAGCCATAAATCACATGACGACACCCCACCTACCCCATTAATCCTCCCCTTTTCCCTTTAGGGTATCAGACTAATCCCATCCAAGATATGCATCTGACTGGTCAGTCGTCAAGACCATTGAGGAAATAAGGTTTGTGAGCTCGTTTTGGTGTTTTAACTTTGTCGTGTGCCAAATTGGGTTCGACTCTGGCTGGGAGGTTCATCTCACGTGACAACTCTATCTTTTCATCCCAATTGGGAAAGCAGTCACACCACTCTTTCTGGTTGGGAGTTTGAATGTCAATGAAATTTTAACACTCTTTTTTGATACATCTTTCGACAAGTGAAGAGACTATACAAAATGGTGAGTGAGGAAACGACACATGGAGAGATTCGACAGGGACCCTCTCAGGGCGTTGGAGATGATGGCGTGGTTCATTGATTCGATTCCATTTGATTCGACTTGATTTGATTTGACCCAGCACGACGATTTGAACATTACTAACCCAGGCCGACTCCGTCACTATCCGAACCAGAAAGTTCATCCGAAACCCCCTCCTGGGCCGACGACAGTTTGTCGTTGACATCCTGCACCCCTCTTCCGCCAACGTGTCCAAGGACGAGCTCCGAGAGAAGCTTGCCGGTGCTTACAACTCCGAGAAGGACGCCGTCTCCGTTTTCGGTCTCCGAACCCAGTTTGGTGGAGGAAAGACCACCGGTTTCGGTCTCATCTACGACTCTGCCGAGGCTCTGCTCAAGTTCGAGCCCGCCTACCGACAGGTCCGATACGGCCTTGCCACCAAGGTTGAGAAGGCTTCTCGACAGCAGCGAAAGCAGCGAAAGAACAGAGACAAGAAGGTCCGAGGTACCGGTGTCAAGCTTGCCGCCAAGAAGAAGAAGAAGGCCGAGTAAGCGGGTTAGCAAATGCCTACTTAAAAAATGTTATTATATGCACGACAAGCATGACGTTGTTATGCGATTGTAGAATCATGACGTGGATGTGTTGTAGTATGGTGAATGTGATGGGCAAACAAACCATGGCGTTGTGATGGTGAACACGACGGTTGTAGAATCACGCGTCATTATGGCTGTGGTGCAATCTGATGCTGTGTGCCATGTTTGTGTCATATCGCTGACTTGTGCCTCACGATGTTAGAGGAAACAAAATAAATAAGGTGCGAAGAGGAGTACTTATATCAAGACAAGACGTTACATGGATGGTGTTGGGGGTGCCATATGATTGACTAACCACAGAAACGGTTGTCCTTCATGCGTACTCGATTTCTCTTACTCTCAATTCCTCGTAATGTCTGTACCAACTCAGCATCCCAACTCAGTATACTGACACTGCAAGGTGATAGATACACAGTAGAAGTGCTACAATCAAACTAATCACACGAATGTATTTCCCGAATCACGACGATTCGAATGGTACCGTTTTTGTATCCATACCGGCGCTGTAGCTGTTTTGAGTGTATGCCGTTGCTACGTAGCTGAAACTGTACAAAAATCGCTTCTTTTGTATGACATGTGGGTAATATAGAGCTACCAATGGGATACTAACACCCATCTAAAAGTGTCTATGAACTCCTCCTATCCACCATGATCTCTAATACACGATTTCAGGCCGTCACGCTTCATTCACAGAAAAGTACCAATTCCACTTTTTTCTTGTATATACCGGAGAAACGGGGAGTTCACCAATGTGTTTCTTTTGGCCTAATCCTCATATCCTTTACTTTCTCTCCTCAAAAAAATGCCACATCCACGAGTTTACACACTCCACCCGTTCTACCAGTATACACTCTATATCTACACATGTTTGTATGAGCACTTGATGAGATAAGTATACTTTTAGAATCCCCCAGTCACGGTGAATCCATTGATCAAGCTTCCATCCACCAACTCCTTCTACATCACGAAATACCCTACTTTGCTTCCACTTGTTTTATGAAAACACAACAAACTTGTTCCATCCAGCCCCCCAAAGTTCCAATACAATCAACCAACCCCATTTCTGAACTCCCCACGTTTCCCAGAACCCCCCAATACCTTCCAAATTCCCACACCTCCAAAACTGCCCTTTTCCACGATCAACCCAATATCAAATGTGACCTTGGAGACAAAGTTTCGAGGAAAAAACAAAAACCCCACAAAGCTCGCCCAGAAATAGTCGTATTGGAAATCAGAAAACACCACTCGACTCGCCTGACCCAGATCTTCTACCTGGTACCAAAATATCCCCGCCTGGATCGGTTAAACCTTATTTTCAATTTATCGTAAAGTTTTCTCCACCACCACGCATCCTTCAACACACTACCAACATGGGCGTTCCAGGACTGTACCGGCACTTGTCGATGAAATGTCCGAAGATTGTGTCGGACGTGATTGAGGAAGAGACGACGATTGTGGGCGATGAGGAGATTCCCGGGTCCGACTATTCGGCCCCCAACCCCAATGGAGAGCTCGACAACTTGTACCTGGATATGAACGGTATTGTGCATCCGTGCACTCATCCTGAAGGCGAGGAGGCTCCTCCTAGCGAAGATGAGATGCTTCTGGCGGTGTTCAAGTACACGGAGCGGGTTTTGAACGTGTGCCGGCCTCGAAAGGTGCTGATGATGGCGATCGATGGAGTTGCCCCTCGAGCCAAGATGAATCAGCAGCGGGCTCGACGGTTCCGGTCGGCTAAAGATGCGGCTATTGAGGCCGAGAGCAGTCTGCAGGGCGAGCTGAAGAAGAAGACGCTGGAGCTGCAGGCGTCTGGAGAAAAGGGCAAGAGTTTGGAGGCCATTCTGGACGAGTTCAAACAGGGCCAGCTACAGAAGCCGGGCAAGTGGGACTCCAACGCAATCACCCCCGGAACCCCGTTCATGGATAAACTGGCGGCCGCTCTACGGTACTGGGTCGGTTACAAGCTGAACACGGAGCCCGGGTGGCGAGACGTCAAGGTGATCATTTCGGACGCCACAGTGCCCGGAGAAGGAGAACACAAAATCATGGAGTTCATCCGATCCCAGAGAGGAGACGCCACCTACAACCCCAACACCAGCCACTGCATCTACGGTCTGGATGCCGATCTCATTTTCCTGGGTCTGGCTACCCATGAGCCCAAGTTCAAGCTGCTTCGAGAAGATGTCTTTCGACAAAATAAGACTGCGGGCCACCAGAAGAAACCCTTCATCTGGCTCAACATTGATATTCTGAGAGAGTATCTGCGAGAAGACTTGCGATTCGTCAGCCCCTCCACAAAGGTGGCGTTTGATCTGGAAAGAGCTATTGACGATTGGGTCTTTTTGTGTTTCTTTGTAGGAAACGATTTCCTGCCCCATCTGCCTGCTTGCGACGTTAGAGACGGATCCATCAACATTCTCGTCAACCAATGGAAACAGGGAATGAGCCACTGGAAGGATTACATCACCTGTGATGGACACGTGGACATGACGCGGGCCCAGGAGCTGTTGAAGAAGTTTTCGCAGCAGGAACAACGGATTCTGGTCAACCAGGAGCAGGATCGAGTGGAGATGGAAAAGTCGCAGGCGGCAAAGGCAGCGAAACAGCAGTCATACAGAGACGCCAAGAAGCTGAGAGAACAGGGAGAACAGACTGCTCTGGAAAACATGCCGCTTTACGACACAAAGGGAGAGAGTGTGGGAGATGTCCAGCTGACTAATCGGGAGCTGGTGGAGCAGAGGAATGATATTACTTTGGCCAATTTGGCCAATCAGGATGCTGCGGACAAGTTGAGGTTTATGCTGAAGCGGTCATCCGAGGCGCCAGCCGAGGATGACTCGGTCAAGAGGGTGAAGACCGAAACCGACGCGTCAGCGGAGGTTGAGGTTGCTGACTCAGCGGACTCAGCTGGAAACGATGGCAAGCTCGCTGACTCAGCTGACTCAGCTGAAAACGTGGAGATGGCTGGCACCCCCGCTGGCGCGGACACCCCCGCTGACGCTGACTCATCCTCGGCTAACGCGTCGGGTGAGTCAGCCGACGCAACCATCCACTCTACCGGATACGCGGATCACGTGCAGTTCCACAAAGAAGGATACACGCAGCGATACTACATGAACAAGTTCCACGCCAAAGAAGACGAAGTCGACACTCTTCGGCGTCACGTGGCGGAAGAGTACATGAAAGGAGTGTGTTGGGTTCTCATGTACTACTACCACGGTTGCCAATCTTGGTCTTGGTTCTATCCTTATCACTATGCTCCTCTTGCAGGTGATTTTGACAAGATTTCCGGCATGGAAGTGTCGTTTGGTGAGTCTGCACCCTTCCATCCTTATGAGCAGCTGATGAGTGTTTTGCCTGCTGCTTCTGGACACAATCTTCCGGCTGTTTTCCGGCCTCTCATGTCCGATCCGGATTCTCCTATTGTTGAGTATTATCCCGAGAATTTCCAGCTGGATTTGAACGGCAAAAAACAGGAATGGAAGGCCGTGGTTTTGCTTCCCTTTATCAATGCCGATCATCTTCTTGAGCATGTTCAGGCCAAGTACAGCGAGTTGACTCCTGAGGAAAAAGACAGAAACACTCTTCGAGAGGAAATTGTGCTGTTCCACAAGAATGGAAAGTACGCCAAGATTCTGGAGAAGCGTGGAATGATGGAAAAGGGCGAGCTGGTGTCCAAAAAGCCGCTTGTTTTGAACTCCCACGAATCCTGCGGTCTTGCTGGCACCGTGGAGCGTCAAAACGAGTCCGACCGAACCACTTCCACTCCCCATTTGACCTTCCCCCTGAATGTGTCGTCGGAAAAGACCATGCCCAGCTTCGAGGCTGCCCAGAACTTTGCCCTGACGCTCGAGTACAAGATGCCCAAGTTGGAGCATGAGAACAAGAGCATGTTGTTGCAGGGATACATTCCTCCAAAGTACACTCTTAGCGATGAGGAACGAGAGGCGATTCGAAACCGAGAACGAGGACGACGGGGAAATCAGATGGACACAAGACTGTTTTCCAACACGGACCATCGGCAGCAGACCGAGGTGTTGATGAGTGGATCGTATTTGGCGTTCAAGAAGTTGGCCCTACGAGACCAGCCTGTTTCGTACAAGGAGGATTGGATGCTCAACAATCCCAGCATGGGAGGAGGTAGACGGGGAGGCTATGGAAACCGAGGAGGCGGAGGCCGAGGAGGAGGACGAGGCGGTAGTTTCAATAACCGCGGAGGAGGTAACCGAGGAGGCTTTGGAGGAGGCTATGGTGGTGGAGGAGGTTATGGGGGTGGAGGGGGTTATGGACAGGGTTATGGTGGAGGAGGTTATGGACAGGGCCAAGGCTACGGAGGAGGAGGATTCAATAACCGAGGAGGATTCAATAACCATCGAGGAGGAGGAGGCAGAGGAGGAGGAAGAGGTGGACGTGGAGGAGGGCATAGGTATTAGGGCTGTATAGTTTATGATATGGATAGTATTTGAGGAGTCACGTGCGGTACTCGTACTGTAGTTGGTGTATATATAAGACAAACGCTGGACATGTGTATAAAAAAACAGAATTATACATGGGCTTGTTGGAGGAAATACGGAGATAGATCTGGAATCTTCGTGCCATAAATAGTCGAAATATGTAAAAAAATCCACCCATCGTCATTCAAAATTTGCCGAATATCAGGTGGTGTGTCCTGAGGTATGTCCTGTAGTATTGGTACTAGGCAAAAGTAGTATGGTCGAGTTTTTTGTATGACAAGTGGTGGATATTTTTACACCGTTCGATTTGTGTGGGCTAGCTGATTGAAATGGTGTAGTTTTTGAATAGTTTTTGAGGAGGTTTTGTGCAGTTTCAATGTAGTTTGCGATTGTATAGTTTATGTGTTCTGTAATTAGATGATTACGGTAATATCGTACAGTGTGGAAAATCAGGAAAATAAGGAAAAAATCAGGAAAAAATCGGAAAAATCGGAAAAATCGGGAAACACCAATCAAAAACCCTTCTAATCCAGATACAGCTCTATATACGCCCATAATCTCCCTATATATGGATAATGACGTTCCATTAACTACAGTACTGGTACACCCCGATAAAGTTCCAAGACAGCTAATCTCATGCACGTCGTGTTATCTTTCTCAACTAGACGACATCAGGACAGAAGAATTGAACAGGCATTGAAACAAGTGACACAAAGAGATACAAGGCAGTGACACAAACGGTGAGTGATGAGCGGCCAGTCACGTGGTTGGTGTGGTTGTTACTGAGGTGGCTTGAATGAGGTGATTGTGGGAGGTTTGGTGCAGCGCCACTGGATGAAGGAGAAGGAGATGAGATGTGATATTGGAGCAGAGAGGACTGACACAAACAGGTTGGATGCACAAATGATCCTGTTTGTGTAACTATTTTCATGGTGTAGTCGAAACTGTTCTTCTAGTGATTACTTGCATGGTGTCACACTGTCTTACTCCTTCCAGTGACTCAACGTGTGTGTCCAGAGTAGGTGAAATTACATGTTGCATGTTACTATGGGGATTCACTGTTGAAGAATATACTAACTCAGCATCTGCACCACACACTGAATTGCAACAGAATCTTTTTGTGACTCATCACTGAACTGCTTACCGATCAATTTCGTTCATTGAGCGACATTGGCTGACTGCTTATCGTTCATTTTCGTTTCATCATTCAAGATGCTCTCCCTCCCCCCTGAACTCCTCCCCCAAATCCTCTCCCATCTCTCCTTCCTGGACCTCCTCTCCCTCAGCCTCACCTGCTCCTCTCTCCATGACCAAGTCCAGCAGACCCTCAAACGCGACGCTGACCTGTTCCAAGTATGCCAAAGTCACGTGCCCTGGATCCACAAACGACAAAAACCAAGGTATACGCTCTGGAAAGACATCTTGACCGAGATCATGGACTCCTCCCCTACAGGCGAACCCGTCAAACACATCGATACCGCCTCTCTAACCCCGACACATCGATTTGTAGCTCCAAAACGACGCCCGAAAATGCACCAGGACTCTTCTCTACCTGGTACACCTCTACTAACAAGCAGATCTCCCGTCCACATCCACGAGCTGGGCGTCAGTGTGGAAAACGGACACTTTCTGTTCGTTCACGATATCCTAAACACACGACAGTTTCGTTTGGACGTGAAAAACATGGAAAAACGAGACGTCAACACCCAGGAAGCGCGTGACCACCTCGATTGGGGGTTCCCACGGTTCATGAGAGAACCCACAGGTTACAAGTACCAAACTGCAGAGTACTTGTGGAAATTCGACCTCAATGGAGAGTTTCTGGATGACCTTTATGCCCTAAACAGTGGCTCGACCCTGTTTGCTATTCTTGTGGGCGTCCAATCAGGGGGGCTGTACTTTCTCGAGGTGCAAGCGGGCAGTTTGGATCCCCCAAAGGTGTTATTTCTGCCCTCAAGTCAAACCCCGCATACTCCTATTCCCCCAAGAGCTCAACTACAGCAGACTAATGGAGCCGTATTCGCTACAGTCTGTTATCCGGAAACAGAAGAACCAGAGCTCATGTTTCTGGACTGGGACAGTCACGTGATTTATCGGTTGTTCACCGTCTCGTCACGTGATCTCAACTGTCCGTTTATGGTTCGTGGCAGCGATTTGTTTCTTGTTTTGGGCGGCGAGTTGGTGCGGGTGGCTGTGGATTTCAGCCACGTGGGCGGGTCCGGTGAGGTGGTGAGTCATGTGAGTAGCAGCGGTCACTTGGACGGTGGTAACGTGGGTGGTAGTCACATGACAACCAACTACGTCACGTGCCCGCCGTGTTACATCTCGTCCATTTCCAGTCTATCCTGTGATTCTCTACGGTACAGAGCTCATCTCGATCTGGACAATTTGTTTGGCAAATACGCCATCTTTTGGAACCATGGCGGGTTTTCGGCACTTTTGGATCTGGAAAATTACGTGATCACAAAGTTGCAGAATGACACGGATATGTTGAGTCTTGTTTCTTGGTGTGGAGGAAGAAGTGGCCAGGTTCATGTTTGTCGCTACACTGTGGGTTTTTTGAAGAACAGTGAGCGAAGCGAGTGATTAGATAGGACATTGTTTGGATTTTTGCATTTTTGCATTGTCAATAATAGATTCATTGATTTTTTCGATTTTTCTTGATTTTTCCTGGCTTTTCTTCGGAAATTTCTGGTTAAAATATTAAAATTAAAATCCACACACACACACACACACACTTGGAGAGATGCACTATCGATGTGAAAAAGAAAGAAATATGGAAAAATTAAACAAGCAGAATGAACCCCATAGCTGCCCAAAAAGAACATTTACTGGTACAAAAATACCCCCCTTGACCTCACCTACTCGAATATCCACTTCAAAAATCACTATCACTGATACGAGGCGTTTGTGGGTATGTTATATTTGACAGACGATACTATATAAAAAAAAAAAAAAAAACTATTTCATAGGTTTTCAACCGTAAACATGTGTTTGATTTGATTCAAACTTGTTTTAGGGCAGTATCTCATTTTCATTGATTTTATTCCATTTTATTTCAATTAATTTCCATTTATTTTATTTCATTTTCTCCCATCTCACATTTAAGGTTACTATGTATACTTTTCCACGTGACTAGGTCTAACCCTACATTTTACCACGTGCACCGTCCCAAAACCTAATTCCCGTTTCGACTCTGGGTCCCCCAGCGATACTCCCAAAGTTTTCCAGTTCAAAGTTGACGAAATCCACCGTACAACAAATCATACACAAAAATGGAAAACGATCAGGGTGTCCTTGTGAGTATTGCTGGAGGATGAGACGAGGCTGCGCGACGGCTGAACGAATGTGCGACTGAACGACGGCTGAAGGACTGATTAAAAAACGACTTGGACGACTCGACCCACGGCATTTGACATGTGATGGACAGCACTAGCACTAGCACGAGACAGAACTGAGGATGTGATACCATTTAATGAGAGGTTCGTGTTATTTGTGGAAGTAGACGGTTCTGTGTTTGTGTGGTGTCTGTGTCATTTGTGGTTTGTGGCAGTTGTGTATTGCTTCTGTGGCAGTTGTGTTGTTTCTGTGTTAGTTGCGTACTGCTTCTGTGTTAGTTGCATACTTCTTCTGTGTCGTTAGTCTGCTGCAGTCGCCTGTGTCAGTCGCGTTGTCGTTGTGGCCCGTTTGTGCCGTTATTTCATACCAAAACACCCACTAACCAAGGTCGAGCTTTACGTTCCCCGAAAGTGCTCTGCCACTAACCGAATCATCAAGGCTGATGACCACTCTTCCGTCCAGATCAACGTTGCCAAGGTTGACGAGAACGGCCGAGCCATTGCCGGTGACAACATCACCTACGCTCTTTCCGGATACATCCGATCTCGAGCTGAGGCCGATGACTCTTTCAACCGACTCACCCAGCAGGACGGTATCCTCAAGAACGTCTGGTCTTACTCCCGATAAGTTTGTTGTCAGTAAAAATAAAATGTTGATATAGGACCACGAGCATGAGTGCGAACCACGAATGCCTAGTAGAACATGCCCAGTAGATTTTAGTGAGTGCGAACCATGAATGCCTAGTAGATCGACCCATGCCTTAGTACCGGTACGAATGTCGGATAGCTGATTTATGAATCAGGCACGGATATGTACGATACCGGTACGCTTGTAATTGAGCGTGTCTACTCTGCACTGGGTTCGAGCCGCGTGTTTGTCTATGGGTGTGTAGAATGAAAATGTAGCATGAGTGTCTGTGTTCGTACAATAACTTATATCATCATCAGAACACGTCTACAAGTATCGTACCTGTACTGTATGTATTCACTGTCGTTCGGTGTTCCTCAATTGTTCTCCAAACTGTTCTCTTCTTCCGCCCTCTGCAACGAATTGTATTAATACGAGTGCGACAGTTCTTCCGTTCGAGCCGCGGTTGTGTCCATGGTGAAGGGCAAATGATAGAATCGTAATATAGCTACGGAACAGCGTATCCTTCTGTTTACTGTACGGCACTGCACTATAGCTACCGGTACCAGTACTCGTACAGGACATGAGTACAGCATTCCCTCTGTGTGCAACCAGCTGTGTCTGTATAACCAAACGGCATATCCAGCTCTACAGCCAGCCACTCAAACAAAAATCTGAAAAGTGCATTGTTCTTGAAATGGTCGGTCTCCTCATGGCTATTTCTTCAATTACTCCATCACTCCATTATCCATCGAGCTGAGGGGTGTTTTGTGTGTACCGGTACTCTTTAGTGGAAATAGGGTCGTGAGTTCGAAGCCAGGTTGGGTACAACTGAATGGAAACCTATATTGATGGCATCAGCCTGCTTGAAACCGCACTACTTGTACAATATACAGCCCATGTTTCACCCTCTTGTAAACTTCTCTTATCCCTATCGCCATCCCCTCTCGCTACATCATCCCCTACGTCTCTACCTCCTCTGATTCGTCTTCTATCCTCTCCTCTCCTAGACAATGTCCTGTATAATCATAAGCAGACGTCCTACAGAAAATCCAAAGAGTGCAAAATGTTCAGGATCGTCTGTTTATTCAATTACCGTGGTTATCTCATGTCTTTGCTCCTTGTAACAGTCAATATTTGTGTGCTGTTGACACTTGTAAAAACGACAAAAAATATCACAAGAAAAAGAAAGAACTTTAGAAACACCCATAATCAGAAACATAGTCTTGGCAACGAGTACGATAATTTCGATGCCTGGCACTGCTGTTGTACGGGGCAAATTATTTCATGACTCATTTCGTGCCCAGATACTGCCAAGCGGTACCTGAGATGAATAAATTACTATAAATACATGCGGGTCATCGAACGAAGTGAGATGATGGATGGTGGATTAGAGAATCAGCATCCCAGTTTGTGTGTGTGAGATGGCGTAGAGTGAAAACTGTACTCGTTCGCTCTCGCTCTGATCTGCGCTTTACCACCTCTGGGGAGCTTCAAAACTACCAAAAGTCTCTCTATCCCGATTGCTCATTCCATCTCTTCCTCCTCGTCCCCGTCCGCCTCGTCCTCGACCTCTTCCTCCACGTCCTCCTCGTCCTCCTCGGAAGTTGTTGTGTCGGAATCCAGACTCGGTCTGACCAAACGTCTCCATGTTGAGTTCTCGGTTGACACGGTTCTGTTCGGGGTCTCGCTGCTGCTCCCGGGTCGAGTGCGAAATGTTGTCGAAAAACGACGACTTTTTGTTGTAAAACTTTTCCTGCTGCTCGTCCTCCGTCATTTCCTTCTTGAACTCTTCAATCTGGTTGGACGAAAAGTCAAAAGGCTGAGCAGGGGTGTCCCGTGACTCATGCTCACGAGGCTCACGAGGCTTGTGCTCCCGTCTTTCTCGGGGCTCAGCTCGAGGCTCAGGACGAGCTTTTCGGGGCTGTTCCTGGGCAGGAGCAGCAGCCTGGGCAGGAGCAGCCTGAACAGGTGCAGCTTGAACAGGCACGGGGGCGGCGACAGGAGACTCGGTTTGTGTCTCCTGCACATCCTCCTCCTGTGTTTGGGGCTTGAGGGCCTCGAGTTCGGATTCGTCCTGGGGTTAGTATAAAAGTAATAAAGATGCAACATGAATGCTGCCACAAGATCAGAAGGAAGGCAGGAAATATCCGCACGGTTTTTTGCGCTCTCGGTGTGAAATTTTACATCCTAGTGCTTCATCATTGTGTAAACGGAGGGGTGGTCGCGACATTGGACGTACGTACACGTCATCCGGACGAGTCAGTGTTTGTTCAATGATCCACCAATCCTCTCGCGTCGCTCGCCATCTGTACTCACAGCAATCTTCAAATCCTTCACGTCGCTGCCTCTGAAAACAACATAGTCGTAGACAGCATCGCTGGCAGGAATCTCGTTGGCCCCTCCAGTTCGCCCCTCGGTACCAAAAGTGCGCACCTTCATCAGCGACACGGTCGACTCCTCGGAGTTGATCTCATGGAGAACTCCGAGGTACCTGATGTCGCTGTTGGAGATGAGCGAGATGGTCTTTCCAATAAACTGCGACATGTTAGCGGTTTTGTAGTGTTGGGGGTGCAGATTTTTGAGTCGAGTCTGTTTTGAGGGAGGGCGTAGGTTTGAGACTGTTACCCTGGAGTCGATGGTGGAGGTCACGACAAGACGAATGGGGCTTGTCCGTCGGGTGATGCGGGGGGGGGAGTATGACAGTGGTAATGTGATGGGTTCACTCAAGTATATATACACGTCGGTGTCCCTGTGCTTGACGAGTCTTTTTTGACGATTCTAAGACAGGGTAATTGAGTTGCCCTAATGTGACGCGATGGATGCACGTGAGGGGATGGGGGGGAAAAGGTGGGGAGATGGGGAAGAGGCGGCGAAGGGCAAGGAAGATGATTGGTGAGTTGTTTGTGTGGTGTCAATGTGGTTTGGTTGTTTGTGGTGGCTTTTGGTGCTCCAGGTGGGCTAGCAAGATGGCAATGTTACATTAAGCTTGTGATAGGTTAAGAGTGTCGTACGTGGTGGTGGGCGTTGGGAATGATGGACAGGTAAGTGATATTGAGCAGAGAATTGGATGGCTGTGTTGTTTCTGGCTCGGGTTGTGTCTGTTGTGTGTCCGTTTCGTGTCCTTTGGACGAACTCCTATGATCTTCACTTACACATTCATAATTGGAGGTGTATGTTGTTACACCAGAGAGGCATATGACTACGATACGACAGACTGACACAGCCAATTCAGGAAAAGACACCAACAGCAGAAACAGTAACACCAACTAGCCATCTGAGCTACAACACTCCCAAATCTCGTACTTCTTTACCATCCTCACCGACATTATCACCATCTCCACTCATCTTGATAAAGTTCCGCTTCACGTGACAGACATCCCCTCCAGCTCACCCAAAACTAGTCGAAACGGCTCCAAACTAACCAGGCAGCTGCATACCCGCACAAAGCAGCCACACTACTAATTACAACGCTGCCGCTCTTCTCCTCGCCTAAGAACAAGACCCCAAAACAAACTCAAGCCTTATGAGCTCATAGGAAAAGGTTTACAGAACCTTATTCTATCTGGACGCCTTCTGGGATTTGGAAAGGGGGTTATTCGGGCTTTATCGCAGGAAGGGAGATAAACAAGAGCCACAAAAAGATGGACCACGTCACAAGGAACACAACGGTACATTTAAACTTCTCGCAACAGCTCTAGGTCGGGATATATCACCGTTTCCCCAAAAGTCTAAAAAACCCTAATGAGCAGAGAATTAAAAAACCATCGTTAATTTCGCCGTGGATTAATTGGTCAAAAGGACGGCTTTATCCGCGTTAAGGTTTGCAGATATGAGTTTGAAAATGCAATTATCATACAACACACCGCTCCAAAAACACCCGCAGTGAAATCCCACGTTGGCCGCTCTTTTCAGATACTCGAAATCTCAAACATTGATGGAGTTATCATCTTCTAGGACCCAAAACCTTAATTGGCACAGTGTCGAAAAACAGCGACAAGTTTCGGAGGAGATTAATTCTCGAATTATGCGGCCTTAACTGACATAAGGTTATGAATCGGATTCTTGCGGGGTAGTTTTTGGTATTATAGGGAGGTGGCGAGACACACAAGTTCAGAAAGATATAGAGACGAAAGTTCCAAAAAGATCTGTGTACTCGGAACCACACCAGCTACTCCATGACACAAACTACAAAGGTTTGGAATTTAAGGTCGTAATTTCAAAAACCTAAAAAGGTGTTTCAGAATAATTACAATGGGTCTCATAATAAAACCTTAAGTTGGAAACCAGAAATATACAGAATAATTTGATTCAAATGGATAAAAATGAGGAATTTTTAGAAATGTCGAGGGAAAAATGAAAGGATTCTGTGGTAATTCTGACACAGTGTCTAGACTATCCATTTCCAAGTGTTAACAGTTCCCCAAATTGGGTCTACTGTTTAGGTTCAAGAAAATAACGTAATTCCCAAATAGGAAGGAGGGGGAAATGTGTCGCTTGATTCGACGTCAAATTGACCCACAATTGTGTCAATTTAATTGCCCAAATATCCGGCTTTATTATGGTTTAGGTTTGAATATTGGATGTTGTATAGAAGCTGTTGATAGGGAGAAGTAAATAATTAAAAGTTGTTAGAAATCACGTAGAGTGAGCCTCAAAAGAATGCACTTTTTAGAACCTCTGTAGGACAATTATGTAATATGTTATAGACATTATAGTTTTCCTTTTTTTAGTTAAAGAAATTATATCTACTTAACGTTACTTGGGGTCATACTTGGGAATTCGATCATGGCATAGTTGTAGAGCATGGCACAGAAAATGATGGAAAAAATAATAATCCACAGTTAGAAAAAGCCTTTTTAGCCATTGTGAGACCGGGTATAAACATCTATCTTGTTTTCTTCTAGACATTTCAAAACCAACGCAACCCTAAATCGAACCGCGTGTCCCTCCCCCCTCTCCAATATCACATCCTTGAAGTCATTGAATCTCTTCAACCTTCACCAACCCCCGCCATGTCCTCTATCACGCCATTTCACGCGACGGATCTGTTCAAAACCAACCCCGTCAATCTCGACGTGCTCACGGAAAACTACACAATCTCCTTCTACCTACAGTACCTTGCTGAATGGCCGTCTCTCTTCTTCCAGACGCTGGACAAGTCCGGGTTGTGTGCCGGATACATGATGGGCAAGGCCGAAGGTAAAGGCATGGAGTGGCACAGTCACATTACGGCCGTGACGGTCGCTTACACGCAGAGAAGGGCAGGATTGGCCAAGTTTTTGTGCACTGAACTGGAGCGTCGAACCGCCGCTCCTGAGCCGTACCATTGTTACTTTGTCGATCTGTTTGTGCGCACTACCAACCAGATGGCGATTGACATGTACGAGGGCTTTGATTACTCAGTGTACAGAAGAGTGGTGGGTTATTATGGAGATCGAGAAGATGCCTATGATATGAGAAAGGCGTTGGAGAGGGATGTCAAGAGGGAGACGGTGAGGGAGGATGGAAGGGAGCATAGTGTGAAGCCGTGGGAGGTGGTGTTCTAGAGGAGGAGATGTGGGGACGTAGTCCGAATTTCTCCGACCAAACTTCCACCCTACAAAAGTTGGAGGAGATGGAGGACGATTTCCGGCTTCTCCGGCCAATGCTGAACAGCAACAACGACTGGAGGAGTCCGATGTTTCAGACCAAAACGACTTCACAACTGTTGAAGGAAGGAAGGAGGACATAATCTGTGTCTCCGACGAACACAGAAGTCAGCAATAGTCGGAGCAAGTCTCAATTCAACTTCCTTGATTGAAGGTTGATCTATCCAATGAGATGGAGTATGGGTTGGAATAAGAAGGACAAGTAATGATATGCATATTGATAGATCAAGTACGGATACTCGTAGAGATCTGGAAGGAGGGAGGTCATAGCACTGGTATGATTTGTGGGGTGGCATGTGTAGACGAGTCGTGTTAATAGAGATTTCTAGTAAGACGAGAGACATGGAAATTCGAAAGAGTGCATTTGAATGCGACATGTCAGGGGAGTACGCCAATGTATTCTTTCTCTGCATTACCGGTCTATATTCGATGCTTGGTTTCACACATCAACCAAGAGTGCAATATGAAGTTGTTCAGATACCAGGTAGTGCCCAGAGGAGACTCTAGAGGGTATGTAACATCGAAGGGTAGACGACAGAGCGCGGAAGGGACATAAACACCGTCACCGGTCACGACAGTTTCAGCAGTAATAGTGATATATTCTATCACATGTACACTCCTGTTAAGGGCTACCTGGTAACAAAACACCCCATCCAACAACCTCTACCACCTCCGCCAAAAACCGTCCCACAAACGTAAAAATCAAATTGAAATACACCTGACACTCCCTGAATCCAACACCACCAACACCATCAAAAAAGCTGCTCAAAGGGCCTTTTTTTGATACAGTCCAAAAGTGCCCATACTGACAAAACCTTAAACCAATTAAGGTTACACACGGAGGGCCCAACTCGTAATTATTTTTTCACCTCGCTTCAAATGCCTACAGTTCGATTCTTGATCTTGTCAGTGTTTATTCACAAAAATATGGACTAAATAAATAAAAGAATGTAAAGCACTCTCAGACGGAAAACTCCACTATCTAGAGAGACCGTGAGTAGAGGCTTATTGATCTGGTTTGCACCAAAATAGGGGAAAAAAGTGTGGATAGTTTTTCCCCAGAGTGTTGGCAAACGTCAATCAAGTGCGAAAAGCACGAGATTGTACGACACTCGTATGAGCGACGAGCGACTCACGAAAAGTTCGTGCAAAGTCGTCTTTTTGGTATGAAATGGGTATCTTTTTGATAGCAGTTTTTTCTGGAAAAAACTCGTCGGTGACGTAAAAAACGTGCTACAGTGGTGCGGGCTACGGCCTACGGTAATACGATGGAAGAAAGAGTGGGTAGAGGCTCGCTCTTCAATCGCCTTGTCGCTCGGGATCATTATAAAAATTCATTTTTACGACAACTTAGTTATCAGGGATGTCCTGCTCACCGTTGTTGATGGCATCAATCATGAGGTGAGCAGGCTTGCCGTTGACACGGGCTCCAACGGACTGGGCGGTTCCGAGAATCTCCTTGACGGTTCCGGACAGCTCCTTGGCGAAAGACTTGGATCGCATGGTTCGGGCAATCTCAATGATCTCCTCCAGGGGAATGTTTCCGTTGTGCTTGACGTTCTTGTCCTTCTTTCGGTCACGCGGGGGCTCCTTGAGAGCAGCAATGACCAGAGAAGAGGCAGAGGGAACGACGGACACGGTGGCCTGTCGGTTCTGGATGGTCAGCTGGACGGTGACTCGAACACCCTTGTGAGCCTTGGTGGCCTTGGCGATATCTTCACCAATCTTCTTGGGGGACAGACCGAGAGGACCGATCTTGGGGGCAAGGGCGGAAGAGGCACCAACCTCACCACCCATGGCTCGCAGGTAGATGATTTTCACCTCAGAGGGGTCGAACTGGGTTAGTATGGAACGGAAGAGAATTACCGACAACAAGCTAGTAGACACGCCCGGAAGTACACGCCTGGCTATATAAGCAAGTCCCAAACTACATCAACAGCAATGTGATGATGTGTAAAACATGTCTTTAAACCTGGAGGGTGTGTAAAACTCGTCTTTAAACCTGGAGGGTGTGCAAAAACCGTCTTTACAAGTGTGTGAAAACCGTCTCTATGCACGTAAAAATCTGCACTGCATAGTGAAAACTTTTCCCCCCACCACGAGTACCAAACCAGAGGAGCATAGATAAGAGAGGGGCAGAGAGAGTTGTCGTAGTCGTCTCAGCTATCGTGTGTTTGTGTCAATTCGGTGAAGCCCCAAATGCCACAAACCCACCAGACCTTGTGTAAACAAGCAACACAGGCTGATCCACGACTACTGAAACCACCGCAATAACTGCCACAATCGATCGGAAACGGCTCAGAGAAAATCAGAGAAAAATCAGCTCAAATCAAGTCACTTTGGAGAAATTCGACGTTGAAATTTCACCCTTCATTTTCACCTCAAAATTCTCACACCAACCGAATCAACTTCGAAATCTACCCTCTCGTTGTCAAATAATCCGTCAAACACTGTCGCATTGTCGTTTGCTTCGTCCACCTTCATATCTCTCTCCAACTCACCTTAGGAGGCATTTTTTCTGATGTTGCTGAACTGGAGAATCAACAAACGGAAGCGTCAAAAAAACTCTGGACCCAGGGCACGCACGTTGGGAGTTGTGTCCCAATCGGGAATTAGAGTCGATTGGCCAGTCATGTGACGGGAACAAGGGAAACTAGGGTTAGCCCTAATGATAGAAAGGTTATTTGAAACGAAAAGCTTAAATTTAAAGATACATCCGATTAGTCAGCGGAAACAGATGATTAGGGAAGTGGACATAAATCTGTGAAAACCATGGTGAGTGAAAATGGATACTGAGAGCCGGCAGCGGATGAGTTTCTATGGGTATACAGTTTCTTGTTTCTGTTGATAGCACAGTATTTAGACAGACATGATGTTACTAATGGGTGGTCCACCCTTGAGGAAAGTCCAACTTGACCAAAATAAGAGGTTTCGGAATCTGGGAAAAAGCCATGTGACCGGAAAGAGATTTGGAGCAAAATGTACGTTTTGGATTTCCCACAAGAGGATTTCTGACAAAGTTGGAATACACTTCTGACAAGGTCGTATGCTGCTTGACTATGCATGGATACATGTGATATGGAACGTTGAATAGTGGTACCGAGGCTGATATTATTTGGGTCGATAATATGGAGCACAAAAAACAAATGACACAATAATATGTACCGCGCAGCACTGTTACACGTGATGGTGATGTTTTCCGTGAGATGTGGTGTGTCGTATGTTACACTAGACAGAAGTGTTTGCGATACAACTCGGTAACCAGACTAGGTGTGGAAATTCCGAAGAGTGCATTTTGTTCGCAGAGTCGCATTTTACATAGTTCCATCGCTTTGGCTTGTATTTGTATTAGTGGGGTTGTTTTGAGTGGTGGGTTATAGCATGAGGGCACACTCAGCAATACCAACGGAGATTCAACAGCTTCACAACTAGAGCAGATGTGAAAAACCTGAAGAGTGTGTTCGATTGCAAATGGCAACGTGTATTACGTTTGAGCCATATATCCTCATTTTCCACCGAGTTGGCCTGTGGTCTCTGCCTCGCCTTTTTCTAAGCTGTCACCTACAACACACCACTCTATCTCACGATGGGTAAACGCTACAGGAAATCTGAAAAGTGCGTTGGATTCCAAATCACGCGTTTACCACAAAAATGCCGCTTCCTATCTCCCACACTTACACCGATATGACAAATTGGTAACTAAAAAACCGTCCAGTATCTTACAACTAATCAGTAGGCTGGACAACAGTGGTACGCCAACTACGAAAGCAAGGAACAAGCTGGACGAGACTTAGTCAGGTCACAGCCAGTCTTACTAATATACATGTATTATCTATCACCTATGCTCCATACCCTCTTCCTAGTCAAGATGATGAGCGTAGAAACGAGCGTAACGCTCATCATCCTCTTGCCTACCCAGTTACTCCATCACGCACCTCAGGAACGAGCTCATCGTAGTAGTGGTTGTCAAATACGCACCTCAGGAACGAACTCATCATCTTAGCTTACTAGTGGTTGTCAACTCCACCACGCACCTCAGACGTAGGGCTGGGCCCGCTCATTACTCGTTGACGACGACTCCCGCTTCATCCGCCCTGAAACCAAAATCATTCATGATGGAATCCACATCCTTGAAAATACTATCCAAGTCCCAATTGTCCATTCCCTGCGTATCAAACCACGCCGAGTTGTCATTCAACTGCTCACTGACAATCTTTCTATCCTCCTTTCCATCACTAGAGTTCGAATTCAGTCTCATTCTCTTGGCTCGATTCTCAGAAGGACTAGACGAAAGATGCGGCGTTCGGGTCCCCGAAACCACCGAACTCTGAGAATGGTCTCCATCACTTTCCACCCCGGAACTCGCACTGGCAGGATGCACAGGGTATGTGGAACTGCCCTGAGGATGATGAATGGGCAGCTCTGTAGCCAGACGAGGTTTGGGATCGAGAGGAATGTTGGTGAACAACTGTTTCACCCCAGCAGGCTGGTTGTTGCCCTGTCTATACACCTGGGTAAGAACAGAAGGAGCCATGCTTCGAATTCCACACTCTTCTCTCATGGTCCAAAGACAGTCGAAAAACACTGAAGCAGACAATCGAGTTCGAATGTTTACCTTGGTAGATGTCCTTCCACTCTTGTGTAAAGTAGCATACAAATGCCACAATTGATAGGTGATTTCCGACGCTCGATACGCCATGTCATGTTTCAAAATGGACGCGTTTTCAAGCAACTTCAAGCACTCGTCAAACAACTTCTTACCACTAGAAGTGTCGATAAACTCATTCAAACTGGAATGAATAATCTTGATGATGACACACAAAGTCTGCCAAATCTGCTGTGTGTAAACTCCGGGGAGATACTTGATGAAAGAAGGGTCACGTGCATGCACCGAAGTCACGTGATCCAGAAACTCCAGCGACGCGTTATACAACTGTACCAGACCCTTTTGCAACTGGATATCACTGAAATCCATGTTATCCAGATAGTAGTAAATGTAGAGTCGTACTCTAACGCTGAGAAACAGGAAGCGTCTCAATGGATCGTACTCCTTTGCCTCAATTTCAACCCGATCGAGTCTTCGAGAAATGATACTGATCAGAGACAGCCGCTCAGTGCTCTGACACAGGCCCAGGGGGTCCTTGGAGTTGCTGTTGAGTGTTTTTTCAATCTGTTGGTCCAGTTGAGACAACAGACACATTTGTTTGAGCGATTCAGGCACGTTAACCACCGAAGAATCGCTGGAACAGGCGCTCAGAATGGAAGAGTCGAAATTGGCAAACGCAGGAAAGCCCATGACTGTAGCTACCGTTTGGGAAACGATATTGCAGGCGATCCAGGTTCGAATCTGCTCTGATATTTGAGGGTAGAGGGAATTCGAAGAGGCCGTCTTGATACGTGAAAAGTCACGTGCGTATCCGGGACAGTGGAGTCCAATCTTGATGGCCGAAAAAAGAGCTACTCCACACGTGTTCCACGACGAGTCTGCACTCAGAGAAGACGTGACGGGAGGCCACATTGTGTACACCAGGAACGCTTGTACGGAGTGCACACTTGCGATATTCAGAATCGGCACCTGGGAGTTACTAGCAACGTATCTTGTGATGGGAGAAATCGTAACCTCGGCTAGACATGCTTTAACGGGTTCTGTGAGCCGCAACAGCAGTGTATCGTCTTCGGCGTACCGTCTGGATGCCACCAGCATGATTGTCCAGAACAATGAAGGACATTGTCTGTAGATGTGTTCGGGCCCTCCTTGAAGATTGACAATGGGTAGGATGGGATGGTAATGATCCACAAACTCCTTGAACAGAGAGTTGACAGTGGACACCGACAGAGTCACCTCGTGGATCGTCTTGGGTTTCACACACGACGGAATGGGCGTGTTTGAAGGCGATTCACGTGATTCAACGGGAGGCAAAGACTGCGGCTTGAACTTTGGAGACGGTAGATTTCGAGTCTCTGAAGTCGGTTCCCCTAAAGGCTCCATTCTGTGCTCCAACCGCTCTTCTCCTCCTCCTAACCCTGAACCCACCACTGCCTCACTGTCATCAACCCCCACAGGCACAGCGTAATGGATGGCGGAGTTGCTCAAATCCAGCAAAGAAGAAGCGCTCTGATGAGCAGCAGAAGCCACGCTCTTGGCCCGCTCCTGCTCGTCCAAAACCCGCTTCAACCGCTCCATTTCGCCCTCCAACGACGCCAACTGAGCCCGTTTGTACGTTCTCTTGAACCCCTTTTGAACCACACACGGAATGCCCTTTCTCTTGCATCGCGAACAATCGGAGCCCTCAACTCCGTCACATTTGACCTTTTGCTGCCGACATTCGACACATGCAAGCCGTTTGTCCTTTGTCCCTACGCCTGGACTTTCTGAAGATTCACGTTTGACCGACATGTTGACCGAAGCGATATCGGAGAAGTTTTCAGAGGGAGGCGAGGGTTAGGGTTACCCGGGTGGCGCGCGGGCAACATACCTGAGAGTGGTGGGTGGGTATTTGGGACGTTGCGATTTCAGTGGTGTAGTGCAAACCTTATTCGGCCGAAGGGGGAGCGTTTTAGAGGGGGGTATTTCTGGCACTGTTTTTGGAGGCGGTAAACGTTATCTTTAGGGGGTTTCAGGAAGGGGGTGACAGTTTTACAAAATAGAGGAGATATAAGAGTGAAAGCACTACCATTCGATTTGTCTTTCTCTCCTGATTCTTTGGGCTTTTTCAAAATTACAAAAACTTCAAAAATGACCTAGTTACGGCGGCATACCCGTCCTCCCTCCAGGAAATACCCCCCAAACCCCCCATCGCCTCTCGTGCATCCATGCAGCGCGTGCCTCACAAGAGTACCCCAGGGTCGCGTCTGCGGGAAAAGATGGATATGACTCATGCATCGTCTCTCCACACAACTTTATTGTAGTTGATGGCGGGGCGAATATTGGTCTGGTGCGGGAGATTTTTGTACGGTTGGACTCGTCGCGTGACGTGGAATCCATTGGTGTTTATATTTCCCCGAAAGCTCCCAAACCCAGCAACTTAGGCACTCCCTCTGCACCCCCTCCAAGCGATATCGGCATGCACCATTATCACGTGGAGTAGTGCGACTTGGGATTCACAAAGAAGCGGTATCGGTATCGTAGAAGTGCAGTAGCGCGTTATCTGATGCTGTACCAGTACTACCAGGTGCCAGGGAGCTAACATACTTGTATTGTACGGTATACTACCACTGTACTCAGAATAGTACACAACAGTATCGATACATCATACTAGACATCCATAGCTAACAAAACGTAGAGTAGATGAGTCGAAGCACTCAATTGATCAACTGATTCGCAGTATACCGTCGTTGCTGTCTTCTATGTCTTATTTTGTCTTCTATGTCTTCTTCTATACACTCTTGTAGATACACTACTATACGTACCGGTAGGGTTCAGGAGAGACAGGTTCAGGAGCACTTCAGGAGACACTTCAAGCTCAATTGAATGTCCACGCTCGCTTTCATTCATACATGTGTTTCATATCCTGTTTCACGCTTCACACTTTCTAATATCTCTTCATCCTATAGTTTTACTACGATACTGTTCTTAGCGCTTGAAGTGCAGTATGTGGATCAGCGAAGAACCGTGTATATCATACGGCTCCTTTGAGCCACATTCCCAGGCAATTCCTTTTTTTTTTTACCCTAGGGAAATACATTAAAGCTACTTGAGATTATGACTAAGCAAATATCACGTGCTCAGAGTCCAAGCCGCCCCCAAAAAAGTGTTGGGCATCCTGGCCGAGCGGTTAAGGCGAGAGATTAGAAATCTCTTGGGGTTTCCCCGCGTAGGTTCGAATCCTGCGGATGTCGCCATTTTTTTGCCCAAGCAGGGAGACATTAACGGTTATTCTGCATGGTGCCGGTACGTCGATTGTGCGTTTTTTCATGGTGGTATTAATGAAAAATTGTTAGCGTGTTTTGGAGTTCGGTGTTTGATGTTTTTGGCCTGGTTTTGGAGGTAAATTTAAGCAAGGGACATTGGAGATTTTTGTATAAAAAAAGTGGGGATATTTTGGGATCAGAAGAACCGCCGTGACGAGGGGATTTAATCAGTGCTTTTCTGTTCTCCATAGCTATCATGTCAAGTCCATTGCATACACTCTTGTTTCTCACTCACGAAAACTGAAGACTGAATTTACCGCTATTTTTGTATGACATATGTATGATATTTTTACACCGAAATACTCCTCTCACTCTGTAGATTCCATTTATACCACAAGATCGTACCCACCACCGTTTCATCTCACCCACATCTCACCTCTCTCCCTCCCAACTAAATTACTTACGATTTACTTCCTCCCAAATAAACTCCATGCACTGCGAGGTTATTGAAAATTATATCCCGAGGTGCGTCTTCGATATCTTTTTCTGCTCCACAACACACTTGTCCACAACACTACTATGGAAGAACTAATCATCTACACGACCAACAAGGGTGCATGTGCGGTCGATCTGCACTCAGGCAACAACATTACGCAGTTCAAGAACAACGAGACGGCCACCAATCTTTCTGTGTTCCTGTCAAACACACCGTCCGGAAACCCCCTTTTGTTCTCTGCTCAGACCAAGGGAGCCATGATGCACGTGTACAACTGGAACAGAGAATCTGTGGACCAGCAGATTGTGCTGCCCGAAAAACTGAGCTGTTTGGCTGCCTCGTCGTGCGGCAAATGGCTTGCTGGAGGATCAGGGTCTGGAAGACTGTTTGTGTGGGAATTGAGCTCGGGAAAGCTCGTCTTCTCACGTGAAGTGCACTACCAGGGCGTGACCAAGCTGGCTTTCACCGAGGGGCTTTTGTTTTCCGCGGCCAAGGACGCTCGTGTTTTGGGATGGTCTTTGGTGTCCATGGCCTCTGATCCCAAGGACTGCCAACCCTGTATCACCTGGACCGAACACAATCTCGCGGTGGTTGATCTGGTGGTCGGTGGCGGTCCCGCACGTGATTCGCGGGTCTTCACAGTCTCCACCGATAAAACTGTGCGGGTTTGGGACGTGTCCAGTACAGCTCTACTCACGACAATCACTCTGCCAGCAGCCGAGACTCCGGCTTGTTTGGCGGTGGACCAGCTGGAACGAACTCTGTTTGTGGGCTGCGTTTCAGGCAAGATTCTGTCTGTGTCACTGTATGACGTGTCCCCTAGTACTGGTCTCGTTTCTGTGGGAGGGGCTTCTGGAGTGGTGGAGTCTGGAAACGTGGCGTTGAGCCACCACAAGGGCTGTGTGACTTCGTTGGCCTTGTCGTTTGACGCTACATTGCTCGTGTCAGCTGACGATAAGGGCTCCATCAGTGTCTGGGACCTACCCTCTCGACAGGTGTCCAAGACCATCAAACAGCCCCGAGCGGAAATGAACCCCGTGACCTACATCCAGACAATCACTTCTCATGGACTCCCTACCGAGAAATACAACCCCAAGACGGCCGTTAAACTGCCCATGTTGAAGCGTGTTCAAGATGATAAGCCTGAGGATCATGATGTTCTTATGAAGATTCAGCCCAGAGAGAGAAGTGATGTGAGAGAGGATTCCATCTTGGATATGGTGGAAAGTGCACAGTTTGGAGGAGACTCGTTGGCGGGTAAGGTGGTGCAGCTGGAAAATGAACTGGCCCAAGCAAAGGGAAGTTTTGCCAGCTTGAAGGAGAGTCACGAGACCCTGTGGGGAATTTACCAGAGGGGGGTGTAGGAGAAACAATTTGAGGAACAAATCGGGACGAAAACTGTTTCGACGAAACCCTTCGTCAGCTGAAGTTGAAGACGCTCACCTCATCCACTCATCAGTATGGAGGAACGCCCACCTCATCCATTAATGAGTGTTTGAGGAATGTGATATATAGTATGTCACTTGTTCTGTTGGTACGACTGAAAACTCACGGTATACTCTACACAGGATGAAACGTTAGACGAGATGGATTTTGATATGGACTAATAGATAGACTAGGAAATAGCATGAATTAATTGGATGGCATGTATGTGAAGGATGTATCGACAAGGGTGAGTTGAAATGAGTACGTAGTCGTATCACTATACACCCCGTCAGATATATACCGGTACCGGTCCACTACACCTTTCTCCGGCCAGTTCGAACCCCGAGTGTGAAAGTGCGAGTTTGTGAATAAAACATCTCCAGTTGCGACAAATTGATGCTATGAGACATGGCGAATAAAAAGCACTCTTTGGATTTTCTCTAGCCCGCCTACATCGCTATATTGATGGTGGTATTTCCTGTCTTGCTTAGATAGAACACAATGTATTACAGATTGAGCATTAATAACGACAACTTTCCAATGTAACAGTATTCTTCTCGATTAGGGGAATCGAATGATATAAGTTTTGGTACACTTTTACGTACAATATTTCAGGTTCTGGTGTCCGTTTGAGGAGGGGGTTCTGAGGAGGAGTGTAGAAAACAGTATACAAGAGAGCAGGAGCTTCAGCAACTTCAAATACTCAAATGTTGTTTAATTTATGAGACATTTTATCAACTGTTTAGTACCACTACTTGTACACATGGGTTTTTCTGCCACATGTCTAACATTCCGCTCAGTTTCACACTTGACACTAGAAAATATTCAATATTTGTCCTACAAGCACCCCGAGTTGACCATTTTGATCGTCTAACTCTCTATATTGCTCCACTACTTTCTCCACCCGTTTTTCATACACAAACAACATAAATATATCACTAACTCTACCTCTACCAGTACAGTACCTCTAAATAGCATATCTAAAGTACCGATTCTCCATATCGGTCATATCCGAGTTTTGAATCTCAATAAGCTCCTCCGGCGTAGGGTCGTCGGTACCCTCTCGGTCTCTCTTTCTGTTCTCGTACACGTTGACAATGAGCAGGAGCGTATTCAGACCCACAGCGACGAAAAACAAGACAACCATAGACACCTTGGCAGGCACGTATTGGGGAGCATCGTCTGCTCGGAACGTCTGGGGGCCGATAATGTTACCCACACAGTAACCAATGAGCATGACGGCGTTGACAGTGACCTTCTTGGTATGTCCTGTTGTGTTGGATGCCACGGAAGAGAGCATGCAGATAAACCCCACCGGGTAGATGATCAGCAAGTAGAGTCCCGCCAGGCCAGCCTGCTGGTTGTCTGGCAAGAATGCGAGCAAGCACATGGCCACAGCTGCAATCAACTGGGCTACAATGGACCAAAACAGTCGCAGTTGAGTGTACTGGGCCAGGAGACCGAAAACCACACAGCCTACCAGTTCCACCGCGCCCTGGGGGGTCTGTAGCAGCAGTCCTCTGACCGGTCCGAGTCCCAGGGTTTCGGAAAACAGAATGGTGGAAAAGTTGGAGATTCCTCCATTGGGGATGTTGGACGACACGCAGAAGAAGAAGTAGATCCAGGTGCGGGGGTCTCTGAAGGACTCGATAAACTGGTGTTTTTTGAACTTTTTGTTACCAAAGTTGCCCTGGTTGTTTCGCACACGCACCACCACCTGTTTTCGTTCTTCTTCGTTCAAAAACCACGCCTTGGACGGATCATCGGGGAAATGGAAAAGCACCACGATTCCCACAGCAATGGTAATGACTCCAGTGATGATGAAAACCAGTTTCCAGCCGTGGATGGGTAAATTGTGGTTGACAGCGAGCCCGTACGCCGTCAGACAGCCCACAATCAGACCCAGACCGTTGGCTCCAAGCCAGATACTGGTGCGTAGAAACTGCTCCTCTCGCTTGTACCATTGAGAAGTGATAATGACAAAAGCCGGGGTGACAGCCGACTCGAGCATGCCCAAAATGGTTCGCAGAGCAATGAATCCAGGGTAGTTGGGCGTGGCATGAAGACACAGGACGACTCCCCACAGAATGATAAAGGATGACAGCGTTCGGATCAACGGAAGACGCTGAAGCATGTAGACGGCAGGGAACTCAAACGCCAGGTAGCCAATGTAGAAGGCGGTTCCAGACCACGAGTAGTCGTTGCCCTTCATGTTCAGGTCTTCTCTGAGGCCCATAACTGACGCGGTGGAGTTGGTACTCTTGTCCATGAACTGGACGGCATAGACAAGCATCATCACGGGACACAGGTAGAGATCGATTTTGCGCAGCAGTCGTTTATCGGTAGCAGGGTCCAGTTGCGCCCCATCTACGTCGGATGTTTCACCGATTTCGATATCGATGGAGGTTTTGGAGATGCTTTCGCTTTTCTCCATTGTGTCAGGCTCGCCGTAGCGGGTTTTTTCGAAAGAAGACGAGCTCATTGGATTGTGGCGGGAGAGACGAGCAGACTGGTGGGTTTATATATGCCATTATCGGTGTTTCAGGCGGAGATCGCGGAGTTGAACTTTGTCCAGGGGAGGGAAAGCGGTGTTTGTGGGCCCAAAAATACAGTTTCTGGAAATCTGAAAAGTGCGTTTTTATCGGATGATCTGGGTGATTCGAACAGGACCAAAGTAGACCATAATGTGTTTACATAGACGGATTTTGCACTTGGTTGCATTCCTTATCGAAACGCATAAGCATATTGAACTCTAAAGTGTATATCTGTCGACTATAGCATATCTCTTGGCTGATTGACAGGTGATGGGTGACATGCGCGATAAACGAGGCGTGCAAAAGTCGCTTTTTCGACACTGGTATTCGATTCACTTTTCCAACGTCCTACACACTCTCAACCGCCCAAAACATGAACCCCTCCTTATCTTATTTCGAGCATCTTATTTTGAAGCTTGAGATAAACTGATAGCTTATTTTGAATTGTGCAGAGAGTTTCATAATTAGGCGAGGAGGGGAGAAGACGGATGTAATTATTTGTGCGGTGGGTGGTATATATGGATGGTACACAAAGGCGTGGTTACACAAAGGCGCTACAAAGCGTTACACAGACGGGATCTGACACATCGACTAGACACTTCAATTACTTCCACAACCACATCTGTCTCCTCACTTGCTGACTCCTCACCAGATCCACTGTCCGCTTTAAGAAGCCACATGCGAAAAACAGTTGAACCCTTGCGTGACAAAGCTTCTCGAAAGCTTGTCTTATCAGAAGTGTGGAGACGAGAAGCAGGCGGAATCTGAGACGACCCAAGTGAGACGGAATCTGAGACGGAAAAGCAGTCAGAGGAGAAACTCCTTTAGCGAAGTTTGATGAAGAAACTGCAATGCCAAGACGGTTGCTCAAGTTGTACGGATGTTGTACGGTGGATACTGAAAGACGTCGACTAGAGTAGACATGAGTATAGAAGGTGTCTCACCTGTTTGTGTTGCTTGGGTCTGTGTCTGTCATGTTTGTGTCTGTCTGTGAAACACCTCTGTACTTGCATATCGTACGAGTACTCGTCTTCTTCTTCTTCTTCTTCTTCTTCTTCTTCTTCCTAGTCATATTCTTCCTTCTCGTCTCCATCCTCTTGCTCGCCCCCCCCGTTTCCTCTCAAAATCCTGAGTCAAACCAAGCTTAAACGTTTAAACTGATTAAACCGTTGTCGAGCGGAACTATGATTGTTACAAGATTGGGACCTGATCTAGCGGATACCTGAGACTGACGAAAGAGATAACAGATTTTGTCAGGTATCAAAATTGATGCCAAATTGAACATCCGCTAATTCCTATCTGTCAGACTCCGCCTATCACCCCCAGCTATCTACCACTACTAATACTAATTTAATGTCTTACAAAAAGTCCGTCTAGTCCAGCTAGACGAGCCGCCTGTCGCTCGAGTGCGATACTCGTGCGTCGACTACTGCTTAGGAGCTACAGAAATACGAATGGTCAAATCACCATTCACGTTCATACCTCGACGGACGTGAGAGTTGGCAGCTCGATGGCCGTACAAGGTGGCTCGAGACTCCTTACGTCGAATCGAAGGAGCCTCCGAATTGTCACTGTCGTACCCGGCAGATTCAAAGCTGAACTCCTCGGACGGCGTGGGTTTGAGCACGGTGGAAACTCGAGACACAACTCTCACCACGTTGGCCTTCTTGAGACCCTTGTAGAGATTGTCCACGGTGTCGCTGATGTTGTCCTCTTGGATAATTAGGTGATGGAACTCTTTGGGGATGTGGTGAAGAAGAGTCTCGTAAATGTTCTTCTTCTGCTCAGCATTGAAACCAACAGTTTTGTAAGTCAGGGAGTGGATTTCAGACAGATACTGGAAAACATTGCCGTTTTTGATGTACTTCTCACTGATTTGAGCCATGTAATACATCTTGTGCATGAAGTCACTAGCAAAAACGGTGTACTCATTAACGAACCACTCACTCAGCTTCTCCCAAGAAGTCAACTTAGACGATCTAGGAAGAGGACAGTCAGCGAGAAGCTGCTTGAAACAAGTGTAGACCAAGTTAAAGTCCATCTCGTCCATCTTCTTGCCCACGGTACGCTCAACAATAAAGACAAACTGACGAATAAAGTCACGTGCATCTCTCTCAAGCAGGCTTCCAGAGAAAGGTTTCATCGACACCTTCATCAACCGCTCCCGGTCAGGGGCATTTTCATCAACACAAGTCTGGTCGGAACTGCCGCTGACGACTCTGCTCTGGTTTCTAGCAGGAACAGCAACTTCTCCAGAGCCATTGGAGCCATTAGGAGAACCAGTAGCAGCTCTAGAAACGGTAGAGAGTCCGTTAAAAGTGTGGGCCTCGGTTTGTCCAGAAACTGGCTTTCTCGCAACTCGAGACTGTCGATTTTCGTTGGAGGGAGTCGCGGGACCAGAAACTCGACCGATGCTCACGTTTCCAACGGGATTTGACGAGTTTCCAGGGTTGGCAGGAGCTCGGAACTCCTCGGAATCGCTCAATCGAGTGACAATGTACGTGGTATCGCCCTCTTTTTCGATCGTGGCATTGGCAGGAATATGGCCTCGAGGGTTGTTTCTCACGTAAGCGTACTCTGAGTAGTCGGGCCGGTTCTTTCCAAGATCGCACGACCCGTTTTGCCATCCAGTAGACGGTCCAGCAGCGTTTTGAACGGCTTCAGGAGCGTGGTTGGGGACAGGCTCGAAGGCCTTAGAGGGGGACTCAGGAGCAGGTTCAATGGCAAGAGTACTGTCGATAGTGGTAGGGTTAACCGCTTCAGCAACACCAAGAGGACTCCAGGGGGCCTGAACAACACCGTCAACGTTCAAAACGGGACAGGAAGGAGACAGAGTCATTCGTCGCATTCCCCCAGTTCCAAATGGGTTGTCGGTCTCGTTTCCCTGCTCCAATCGGCTCAGTCGGGCTTCCAAGTTCTGATTCTTGACCAACAGAATCTTGAATTCGTCGTCGTGGGCGTCTCCGTTGTCGGCCCACGACTGGTCCTCCAGGTCCCGTGTGTCAACCATCGAGTACCGCTGTTGCTTGGACTCCGACTGGAAGAACATCAGGCGAGCGTCATGCTCCTCGTCCATCTCCATCTGTGTCTTGCCGGTGGAAAAGTTGTACACGTGTCTGGGCTGGGGAGCAGCAGTTGAGGTCAGAGTCGTGTTTGTGTCCACTGTGTCTGTGGGCGACTCCTTGGACATGAACTGCAGTTGCTTGACCGATTCAGCCCCAATCACAGAAATCCGTTTGTCGGCACTCTTCATTTCACGACTAATGTGACGACTGACTCCAGTCAGAGAAGAGTCGTCAAACCGTGAAATGATAGAGTCCTCAGAGGCAGTTCTTCGAAGCCGGTTGATATGGAACGCCTGAGAGTTGTTGCTCTTGATCAACTTGGAAGTCGAGGGATGAAACAGCTTGCGGAAGAAGCGAGACTTCATGGAGCTCTGCGGTAGCTGCTGTTTGTATGGGCTTGGCACGTCCATCTTGTGCTGTTGTTTGCTGTTGTTGTTGGTTTGTTTGTTTGTTTTAGCAAAACAGCGAAACTACCTCATCCTTATATAACCACCCGGTGTGTCTTTTTCGTCTTTACCACCAACCCCTCATGCAGTGTAATGGTGTCTATGATTCAGCCTCAAGATGATGCAGTAGTCGTCAATATGACGGGCCGATGGGATGGGTCAATTGAACACAAAAGGAGCGGGTTAAAACACAAAAAGACGACAGCTAGTCGCAATTCTTTCTCTGCACAAAACTACCATCTCCCATCTTTCAATCCACCGGGTATCACTAACATCAACGTAGCACATCTTGCATCAAGCCTCACACAACCTCACCACTTAAAACTGAGAAATCCATGAGGCAATCTGAAAAAGTTTAAACGTGTTGAACACGATGAATATTGCGTCAATTGAAGAGATAAAAGCAGTTTTAGACGCTCTGCAACACGCACAATCTATTGCTGTATGGTTGGGGGCAAAAAATAAAAAATTGCTTGGGTTTCAAAAAGAAATGGCTATTTGAGCTGTAGGGGAATTGAACCCCTGGCACCTGCTAACAACTGAATGGAAGGCAGATATGTTACCACTACACCAACAGCCCATTTCGGAGTTGACTTTTCCGGACAAAAAATCGCACCAAATCAAAAATGTGGGTCACGTGAAAAAAATGAGAATAAAAAAAATGAGAATAAAAAAACAAATGAGCATTTTATAGGCCTCAAGTAGCTTTAATTGTATAGAATAAAAAAAATGTACTTTTTTAATAGCAACTTTTCCATAGGTAATTTGGTAGACATCGATATGAGAAGAAAAGTGGGGGGGGGGGGGG